>WYDF02043275.1:0-12376 GCA_009867245.2 Adranes taylori | reverse complement strand
CATATATTAGTGATATACATACATATATATATGTATATATATATATATATATATATATATATATATATATATATGCATATAACAAAGGATAAATGTTATATTATTAATATTCACAAAATCTTCAAACATGTCCAATGAAAGTGGCGTTTAGAAATTTATTACATAAGAAATCTCATCCTCATGGGATAGTATGGAAAAAGGCTATGTATCATTTGGTTTTATACGCCACCACCGAGTAGTTTATTCATGGATATAGTCCGGGATCCATGCGTTTACATTCAAATATTCCGCGGAACATTTATTGCAACGGTATTCTAATCTCCCTTGAGGGTCCTTCTAATAGATACAGAAACACGTAACGAACTTAGTATTCATGGAGATTGTTAGCAGGACCGTATTTGGACCAACTTAAACTTAGTTCATAAATCTTTTATAAAACGCACCTCTTCCTATTTTTCAGTTTTAATACTTAAATATTTTGAAATAATTTTGGATTTAATGATTGTGTTTATTAATATGATAATTAAGTTATTTAGATATCAAAAAAAGATCCACAAGTTAACTTCCGTATTGTTTTTCAACCGGTTACAATTTAAAAAATCATCATCAAGCACTACAAAATTAATCATACAAAAGAAATTAAACTATGTATATTAATCTATAAAAATGAGATGATTGTGAAAAATAAATAAAATTTTTTATTTACTTTTTATTTTTTTTATTTTTCTTATTTATTTATTTTTTGTTATTTTTATTTTTTTAAATTTTTTAATTTAATTTTTTATTTTTTTTATTAATATTTGTTTATTTTTTAATTTCATAAATTTTTTATTTAGTTTTTACTTATTTATTTTATTTATTAATTTTAATTTTTTTAATATAATTTTTACTTTCATTTTAGTTTTATTTATTTTATTCTATTTTTATTTATTTTTTTATTATTTTTTCACAATCATCTTATTTTTACAGTTTTATATACATATTGTGATTTGTTTTGTATGATGTAATTATTGTATTGCCCGATGATGATTTTTAAAAAATCGAAACCAGTCGCAAAGGATAAAAAGAATAAGGAAGTATAACTCTATTTTATTAATAAATGAAATCTTAAAAATAATGAAACGTAATTAATAAAATTTTATTTATTAATTATTAAGGGCTGATAAAATTTCAGACAATGTTAAATATAATTTTAAATCAAACTTGAATTTCAAATTTAAAATTTAAGCTCAATTAAAAGTTTAATCGAACATTAAATTTAATTTCGATTTAGTTGTGATTCTCCGATTCTTTTTATGGTTTTCCGAAAATATTTTTAAAATAAAAAAAAAATCAAGGCTGTTTGAATAAAAGAAATGCATAAGTTTAAAATAATGCATTAATAACGATGTGGGAAATGCTAGATGCAAATGAAATAAATACTTGTGCGTAAACTACATAACGTTCTATGTAGCAAGAATAATACATTAATATAATACTTGAAGTCAACAATTATAGTGCGAACAAAATTAGTAAAATGGCTACCATAACTCATTGAATTATTTCTACAATTATGTATAAATTAGTTTACATACTTACAGATTTTGTGTTAATACATCCTATATCAAAATTATATAAATGTACACTGTTACCTTAAGGAAATGCTTTATTTATTTTAACGAAATTATATTAGTCGGTTTTAATAGCAAAATATATTTATGTGAACAATTTAGCGCAGATATAGTGCAATACATTTTCCATAACGAATAGTAAGGATTATTTTATCATTTAATTAATCATTTGGAATTAATGATAATTTAATATATTACTTGAAAAAATAATTGGCAATAAATTCAACTAATACTTTTTACTAGCCATTCCATCCAGTAGTTAGATTCATTGAACTCAAATACTCAAATAAATAAATAAATAAATAAATAAATAAATAAATAAATAAATAAATAAATAAATAAATAAATAAATAAATAAATATATAAATAAATAAATAAATAAATAATTAAATATTAATCCCGCTAGCAATTATAATAAGTTTTCCGTTCAAAGATAAATCAGATTATCTCAACGCGTGCTATTAATTAAAAATTGTTTATTTCGATTTATATTGTGCTGTTTTCACCTGCTACAACATATTATCTGTTACCTATCGCACGAATATAGAAGTGGGGAATATTTGGTCGCCTATCTGAGAGTGTGAATCCGAGAGAGATAGTTGACATAGGATAGGTGCATACCACTTCCACGTTTGTTGTGGTCATGCACAGTATGTTGCTCAATGAAGCGTTATTGAATGACGTAGATTGTTAAAAGAAATAAAGTGTGAATAACGTATGAACGTATAGAAGCGCATATGCATAACATACAGCTGATGGTGACGGTCGCTCTCTGGCTCGCTTTTCCACAAGCAGATATTGCACGCTGCTACAAGGCTATGTTTAAACTTCTGTGAATATGCTGATTTGTATGGGAGACCATACCGAGTCACAATATAATGTGTGTGAGCTTCCACAAATCCCGTAGTGGGCAATAAGATTTGAACGTTGGTTCCTGGTTGCCTCGGCTGGCTTTGAAGAGGGATTTCGCCTTATCAAAGCCAGCCAATTTATTGTATTATTGTATTGCATGTGTTGAATAGGTTTACCCCTACTTCAAACCTACTCCTATGTAACTAGGGTGTATACTGCTAGAGAGTGCGTAATACAGTTAGTGGCATTCACTCAACAACGATCGCGTCAGTGCACACTACGATGTTGCCGCCGTATAGTTCATCATTTTTTTCCTTACCCAACTAGAGTGCATATCACTAGCTAGTGCGCAATACAGTTAATGGTATCGGCGGGATCCTTTTCTTTCATTACCCTAATAGTATGTATACTCTTAGCTAGTGTGCAGTACATGTAGTGGTATCCATCGCGTCAGTGCGCAATACGATGTTGCCGGTTTATAGTAATTTCCTAGGCTACCTACCTGACCAGTTATTCATATTGTGTGCTTGAACTTACCGTGGTTTTCTGCAGTGAACTTACCTGCTGTCCCGTTCTACTGCTTTATTATTTTATCACCGCATTTACATTTACTTTACATGCACCGCCGTTATATCGTATTCGCCGTGTTTTTATCACGCATTTGTATTGCTGTATGTAAAACCGCCTAATTATCGCTTCGTTCATTGAATCGTTATTATTATTATTTCGTCATTGATTTAATTTGATTTACATATATTGACATTTATTCATTTGATTTATTATTGATATTTAATTGAATGTATATGTTCTTTCTCTGTTTTGTCTAAAAGAACAATAAACGGTTTTGTCAAAACCTGTTCCACTCATTAGTGGATAAATTTGTTACAGCTGCCCGCAAGATCTAGAACACCTGAGCAACTCAGAAGACTTGAGTTGACCTGAGCCCTTGGTAAGCGACTAAGGACCGGAAGGACAACAACATCAGTTCCAGCTTTCAAGCTCACGTTAAACTTACCTGGCGTCCGAGGGATATTTCCGAAAACCATTTTATTCTGTAATTTATATGACATTTAGTTGCGCCATTTGTGACAATTGCTAAAGCTCCCCATTATGAGCGTCGCGTGTGGGAGTTCCGTTAGTGTATTAGCAAAGTACGTCACAAATTGGAAGGATTTAAGGATAAATTTTATGAAATCATGCAGGTCATTGAAGTTTACATCAGATCATTTGTGGATTAAACGTGATTATTGTGATCAATTTACAAGGAAATACGACTCTGGATATAAAAAACGGAAAATACTAAAGCAATAATCGTACAGATCTAGTTAAATGCATATATGGCCATATAGTGACGTCGCAAATATATTACGGCTTTAAGAGATCGTTATTCATAAAATTCGTAGCACGTGTCTAAAGCTCTTTAAAGGGTACATGCATTAGAATTCATTTAATGCCGTGCATCCCAACCTATGTTACGCGTACCCCTAATATTACGTGAATTGAGCTCAAGAATTATGCGCAAAATAGATGTAATGGTGGACATTAGAGAGAAGATAAAAATTGTAACAACTCGCAATTCCAATCGAATTATATTTCGAACTGAACGCTATTGTTTCCAACGTTTTACAATGCCATGTCGGTAACTTTTCGGACTAGTACCCATCTTCTTTCAAGCTAGTTGAATTTTGAACTTCAAGACAGAATTTTGACCAATTTTATGAACTCTAGATCTCGTCAGGGTATGAGAATAGAACTAATTAATGAAGTTTAATTAATTACTTGTTATTAGAGATTGTTTCCTTGTAATTTGTGTTGCTTATTGTATACCAGTTACATTTTGCTACCATATTTAGCATGTGTACCATTCTGAACTGCAGTGATGAGCGTATTATAACACGTTAGCTATTCGATTCGGCTTGTTTAGGGGTAATTTTAAGCTGAAAAGGTTTGTTACTTAAGTTACTGTTCAAGAAAAGACTGCGGTTACCTGTGAATGAAACTAGATTTATACAAACTGTGTTTTAATATGTAACCCCTTCAGAATGGTCAGTACGTGTAACCCATTGATTAATTCTATTTTACAGACAATTTCATCTAAAAGTTTTACATAGGCCGAATTTCTCAAGATTTGACATTCACTATGTGGATAAGACCCACATAGTGAATGTCAAATCTCGATGTATTATAGGTTCTAAATGGGATCAAGTTCTTTTCAAATGACATCGCAATGCATGGCGTTCCAAACTTAGTGCGTGATAAAAACGTTCTTCAAGGAACGGTACATCACTAAATAAAAGTTAAATCTAAATTAATTAAAACTAGTGAAAAACTATAACAATACAAAAGATAAAAATGAAATTTCAAGCTTACATTAATCTAAATTCACTCGGAAAGAATTTATATCGGAAACAATGCGTACTCCAATATAATTAGACGTAAAATCAATAATCTACATGTAATTATCTGATAAGCCTATAAACTAACTCGTTAATATGCAATACGTATGTATATATTTATAATTGACATCGTTACTCAGAGTTGTCAATTTAAATTTACATGGCCTTAGAGATTAATTTGTTTCCAACGTATTGGATTTTATTCCTAAATCCATACCTAAAATTTTAACTCCTTAATTTGTGAATAATTTTATTCAAAAGACTGTTAAAAAGCTTGCTATAAAATTAAAGCGACATGGATCTAATAATCTCCTAAAAATTGCATATCAATAAAATGTTCAAAAACTGTTTACGTCTGTAGAATTATAAAACAAAACAAAAACGATAGGTATTCTTATATTTTGCATCGCATGTCTATTGCGTCGTGGCCTATCGTATTTTTGTCTAGAAATAGTGATACGTAATCAAAGTGAAAAATGAAAGAACTTATCGACAATATTAAAACGTGTTCTCCATAAGTTAACACGTACCTCTTCAATATAAAATGCGATTTAAGCGAAATAATGAGAATGAGATGAAGGTATTCCTTTTCCTCTCCAATAATTTTTCCAATGACACGTTATCATAGTCTTGACCCTAAATGATTTTTACGTATTTACGAATTATTATTATTAATTTATTTTAAATAAAAAACAAATTATTCTATTTAGTTTTGATATAAAACTACAACAATCTTTATTTTTAATTAAAACCAAATATGAAATATGAATAATTCATTGTAAAAATCTAATATTTTATAAATATCTGAAGAAAACAAAATCAGTTGAATACCTTCAATTTTCTGCCCTTATTAAGCCATCAAATAAATATAAATAACACTAAGTGATGTTAAAAAAATTCAATTATTTTTTCATGAATTGTTCCTTATCTTCAGTCACTTGCAAAACTGAATCTAAAACAAAATCGTAAACTTAACGAGAACATTTTCTTGTCAACACTTCCCCTTGGTTTGTGCGTATTGTATTTTGGCCAATCCTAAAATTTCAATTACTTTTAAATGTTTCGGGCGCGGAAGGCCCTTAGTCAATAGATCTGTTGGCATATCTTCTGTACATAAATAATCAACTGCCAGTAGTTAATCATTTATAGCGTCTCTGATAACGCGGATGTTCGTAGAAGTTTCGTAGAACTTTAATTTACTTATTTTATTTATCCATAGATTTAATTTGTTGTTTGAATATTTTAAACTTTACTATAAGATCAGATCAACACTGCATTCGTTGAGCTGTAGTGTCTTGCATAAGCCGATGGCTGTCGAGAGCGTCTGCCGCAAAAAGGCGGAGTTAGCAAAAAGCCTTTTCTGGTGAAATTTTAGGAGGGTTATACTTCCGGCTAATCAAAAATCGCTTCCTGATACGTTAAGAAAATTTAAGGATCAAAGTTGCATTATTTTGTTGACGGTTATCTAGTGAAAATGCAAGTAGTGGTAATTGGTGTGACCCACCAAGTGGTACTTGGTGTGACCCACCAATTCTAAAAGTGGTGGGTCACACCAACGGTGGAAATAATTGCTTGATGCGTCAAAATATCTAAGTATTTCATAGGAAAACGCCTCCCTTAAAAATACGTTAAAAATAATATCCAATCAGATTGTTAAGCCCAAAAGGGTATAAAGCTTAACTGTTATTCAGTGAATTGTAGTAGGATGAAATTTGCTGTCTAAACTCGCATAAGCCGACAAACGAAAGTGTTATTTTAAAATGATAATCATAAGAAAACTCGTTGGCTATATCGGAGACGTATATATCTACATCAATGAGAGCTGCTACCGTTGCGGCAAGTACAAAGTCTTTGACGTGACCGTATGCGGCTCGCTTCTTATTCGCGCGTAATTGGTCTGATGTTTTTTATTTGTAGGAATGTGTAAGTTGTAGAAGTTGTAGGCTGTAGAAGCTGACGACCTTGCACCTTAACTGTTTTCTTTCTGGGTTTTATTTACATATTATACAGGAAGGTTTTTATATATATTTTTTCTTCTTAATTTAACTAATTTACTTATGATTAGTTGATTGATTAATATATATTAGATTACATTTAATTATACATTTTATATTTTCCGCTTTGCTGGCGGTCGCATGTTTAATTGAATATTGGATATAGAGTAAATTATGACCAGGTGGTCAAAACAAATTCTCATATATAAGTTGCCCATCTTAATAGATACGGAAAACAAATACATATTAAAAATTATTTGTATCTTTGAATAAGTGCCCATTAGCTCAATTGGAAGAGCAATCCAGAGGTCCGGATTCGACTCCCGCACGGGGTAAACATTTTCTGGAGATACAAGTAAAAAGAAATATTAATTTCACAATTTACTCCATTAAATAATACCAGCGTGGAGGTTTAACCACGAAACATCAAATATTCAATCATAATTATTTTGTTTTACATAAAATCTTAAATACTAGATTATAAAATAGTATCCTTGCCCAAAATGTTTTCAAAATTTTTGCAATTTCACACGAAATTTAATTGTTACTGATTATTCAGTTAGAAATGCAGCAACACGATAAAGTGCAGATTTTCTATATTTTGATTTATAATTCTTATAGTTAAATTCTATAAAAAATTAAATCAGATAAATTTTTAAACGACTAAAATAACTAAGATTAAATGAATTTTCAATTTGTCGATAATGCCATTAGCATGTCCATTTCATAATATCGAATAAGAGTTCAAAGCCAAAATTAACACAATATCGAATGGGATCCTTTTAGAATAATATTTTGCAATCGGCATGAATCGTATTTTTAATTTCTATTAAGGTGACCAAATGCGTATTTGTTGATAATTTCAATTTAATTCATTTACCAAAAACGTTTTGTTTGTTTGTTTATTACCTTATAAATATTCATATAATTTGAGGTAATTTATACGTAAGAAAATTATCATGTATAGTGATGCGTTGATGGTTTATAAACGCTAGTTTTAATTGCCTATTACTGGCTTCAAATTTTTACTCTTCATCAAATGTCGGGGCTAAATTTGACCAAATGGACCAATATCTATTGACTGTTTATCTTTGCATTTTCGCCGTTGTACCTATGTAGGGAAGAAATCCTTACTGTATACGAAAGCCTAGCGCATGCACCATTTACTTTACTTTCTACAACCTGCAAAGAATAACAAGAAGCCAATCTTCTCAGAAATACTCTATAATATGTAAATGCAAGTTGCATGATCTTAGTATTTAACTTGCTTGTAACTCTTTAAATGCCTGCTACAGACACAGAGTTTCCAATCTTTCAAAAACATTTTAGAATCACTCATGGTTTTTGTAGCACTTTCGTTAATGTAAAACTCACAAAATTTTTATAACCACATCAACGAAGGAATTAAATTATAAACTCTATTGTATGCGCGTACTCTCGAAAATTAAATATAATTCTCTTCCAACATGAATAAATATTTCAGTCTAATAATAATATTCATTATTTTTATTCAAAACAATAATATACAAAAATAGAATATGTTTATTTAATAATAGGTTTTTTTGTTTAAAATACACAATAAACAAAAAGAAACAAATTGAACTGTATATTGCAAGCTTGCAACATCATTTAATGCTTTATGTTTATGATTTAAGAAACATGTGAGATTTTTTAGCACATGGAATAGAACATATTTTTTTGTCTCTTGTGTACCTATACTTTTATTAGTTGTGTACCTTCGAATTCGTTGTAACTGTAACGCAAATTTTATCTCTTTCTAATTTCGTTTCTCGTTCTGGAATTTCGGTTAGGTTATTAAGTGACTGAAGGGTACTATGATGTAATTCTGGTTAGATATTGTACAATATACGCCTCCAAGCTTGCCACAAAAAATTCAACTTTAAATTCAAATTCTTGACGGTTTTTAAATCCAAAATGGCCGCCAACCTAATCAGCTGATGATTTCAGGTTTTGTTGCGTATAATGCAGTTCTGGTTAGATATTGCGCAATAAAAAGGTTATGTTTCGTACTTAGTCACGCAACAATCACGTGATATTGATAAGAAATTAAGGAATCCCCAAATAATACGACATTTTAATCCAATCAGCGGCAAAACTGACCTACTCAATAAAATTTATTCGATTAAAATCCCAACAATTTTTCATCATTGTATGTTAGCGATTCTGTTACCATTCAATATTTGCATCTCAACTATCCATTTCAATTTTCATGATGCATTTAACCGTGTATTTGTTCTAATGGTTGTTCGAAGTCTTCATGTTTTTCATTTAAGTATATTTTTCAATTGCTTCATTAAATTTGTTATGAAATTTTGTTATGCTATGGTATACATAATTGGTATAAAACTAATACTACATTTTAGAAAGAAAGAACAAGTGTTAAAATAATAAATGCAGATTTATCATTAAAAAAACTCGGAAAGACGACAATAATTCTAGACATTAATCAAGTATAATAATTTTTTAATAAAATTATTATACGTGATAAAGAATGTTCTGCAGAAAAATGGCGATGTATCAAAGGGGAAGAGGATTTTTTTAAGTATTTCAAATATTATGAATCAATTTCATGATGTATTGCTTCAGTTCTCAAACAGCATCATGAGTCAGTGACCATTTGAAAGAGTAATCTCAGTTTAGGATGGCTGCCACAGGGTTACTGTAGTCAAGTCATTCAGTTGTTCGTATACCTTCAGAGTGGTGAGTCCTCAACAAATGGCGTTCTGAGTTTTCGAATGCGTAAAAACAAATTTGGTTGTCACGGTGCAGCGTGAGGATTAATTCGGCCTGGAAACATTTGGGTATGATTTTGAAATTTCAATAGTGTGCGTGCCTGTGTAATAATCCAAGACGATCACGATTTTCGAAGTAAGAAGTAGTGAGAATCCGTGTTGCGAGGACAACATATCAACCTACTTAAATGTGAACTTGCGATTCCCTGAATCCAATATTTGGCGTATGCTAAGAATACGTCCACATTTGAAACCATGAAGACTGCAGCCTTTTTAGGCACTTACTAATGACAGTAAAGAAGGCGGATGGAATTCGCTTTACGCTGGAATTTTTGGATGGAATTTTCCGATTCGATGCTGGATGACAAAATCGTTATTTTACGTTAAATTGTAGTGATGAAGTGACTTTTCAATAGAGTGGCGCAACTAATCGTCACAATATGCGTATTTGAAGAACAGAGACATGAAATATTTGAGCCCGAAAGAAATTCCTCCTAAGATTAACATCTTCTGTGCAGTGCTTGGAGACAAAATTTAAGGTTCCTTTATTTTTCAACAAGATGGAGCACCGGTCCACTGGTATTTGATACTGAAATTGAGTCCGAACTTGTTTTTAAAATGATAAAGTGCCCTATTGATGAATTGGCCAAATAGGAGCTCAAGGCCTTGTTCTTTATGCTTGAATAGTTGTCTACTGATCCTACCAGTTAGTCGCCAAGCGGCTAAGACCTATTCCAAAATGGCCCTTAAATGATAACCGTTCCGTGGAGCGGTATTTTATCAGCTGTCAAATAAAAATACAATATGGCGGACGACAGGTCATTTCCGGTTGTCATTAAATGGCGCAAAATTTGAATTTTTAAATTTGATAAAGTTACTAGATTTGTCACTGGAGAGATTAAAAATTTAAGAAAGAGAAGGTGAGAGCGCGCGCACAGTGCGCGGCGTCAAGGAGTGTATCGAGGTGTATGAAATTGTAACTAGATTTAAAATGAAAAGTAACTGGATTTGTAACTAGATTCTACCAGAGGTGTATGCAAAAATAATGTACAGGGGGATAAATTTTTTTGAATAAAATCTATTAAAAATGTTGAAACGTGATTAGCTGCAAAATCTATATGCCGGATTTGTGGGGAATTGCCGATTTGAATTTTTAATATTTTTAAATTTGGGCTTGTTGCTGCTCGTCGTATTTGAAGTTATGTAACTAGTAGATTTAAAATAAATAGTAACTAGATTTGAACCTAGATTTAACATAAAACTTAACTTTGTATATTTGAATTTTGAGCTGCGAACGTCTTTTTAAAGCTAAAGGTAAGTATGCAATCGCATTTTTTCTTATAGAACAGTTTTGAAATATGGCAGAGAGACACGATTTTTCAGATTGGTGCGAAATTATTTTAAAATTTCAGCTGGTGCTGCTGCTACTCATTGTATTTGAGTAGCTCAAATACGATGAGTAGCAGCATACAAATAAATACAAATTTACATTTCTTTTCAAAACAAGTAACTAGACTTTAAAGCTAAAGGTGCGCGCACACTTGTAGTTAAATAAATCTCCATTTGTAATAAAACCAGTTGAATTTTAATCAACCAATTTTAGTCAAATCAAGATCTATTTTTTAACAGATCTATAGGGAAAATAAATAAAACCAAGTGCCTTCGAGATCCCAAGATACCGCCATGTGCGATTATTTCCTGTGGAGATATGTAAAAGATCCTCAACTACCTAGTAATTTCGATGACTTTAAACATCGAATAGCACCAGAGATTAACTGAGTGGATCATGATATGTTGATACGCGCCTCTAAAGAATTTTATTATCGCATTGATATTGAATATGCTGTAGGTGATTGCGACATTGAATATAATAACAATCGATTGTGAGTAGAATTTTTGTCACTTTGCTGGAGTTTTGTATTACTTTTCTTTAATAATCTTTTGAATTTTTAACTGAAATTTGTTTTAGAAGAATGCATTTTTTCTTAACTCCGTGTAATTATTGCCAATAAATCATATTGCAATGTAAATTGTGCTACCGGTATAAACTAGATAGATGTTTTTAATCACTTTAATGATTTAAGCACTTAAATACTATATATATACTAACGTGAAATAATGTAGGACCTCACTTTGTTACCTTTCATACTGTCTAGATATACATTTATGGTTAAACCTTTGAGATTAGGCAAAGATGTTTTATGCATGATGTCAGTAAATTAACGTGAAGCTTTGATTTAGGATATACAGCGCATAAGAGTAAATGCAAACAGGATGAAAGACAATCGTTATATTATTATTTTAGTATGTTATCTTTATTACGCTCCATTGTTTTGTAGCATCAACAAAAGTAAACAGCAAATCTATAAATAAACAAAACTTAAAACAGGTTTATTAATGCCGACCTTTGTAGTATTAGTTTATTTTTCAAAATCTATTTACTTTTATATTGAGGCGGGACTACAGATCACATTGGTCCTTTTGTGTCCATATGTGACAGGAGTTCAATTGTTTTCTTATAAAAGTAAATAAATATAGATATAGGATTATTAATGCTCTGAAGACGGCATCTTATTTTCCTTAACCAATGTTTCATTATTATCATTCACTTCATCGCACCCTTTAATCAATCTTCTATTAAATTCAATAAAAACAAGTCAAATGTTTCCTAGATTAATTTTATTGTATTTGAGTGACATTAGCTACATACGAGTATTTATTGCTCAACGCTGAATTGTGTCAACTATATTGCGATATGCAAAATTAACTCT
>WYDF02043274.1:0-24152 GCA_009867245.2 Adranes taylori | reverse complement strand
ATGAAGGTAACGCCCACAAAGTTTATTGAACTCACTGAAGAACATTCCTTGAAAACAAGATAGCATCAAATCTCTGGTCAGACAGGGTTAAAGCACGCAATGTTCAATAAATCCATTAAAAGTTGTTTGTTCGAAATTAGATATCGTAAAACCTACGATCGGGAAAATATCGAACGTAGACTTTATTGAAAACATAAAAAAATTATGGCAGCGAAGACAAAGGAGCCATAAAAGATAACAAAAATTATCTCTCTCCTAATATGTACGCAATACTTTGTTTACGTTCTGCATTCCTGCCAGTAAACAAAAAAACATCCGTCCGAAACAAAACCGTACAGGCAGGCTATAAATCATTTTACATTCCCTTTGACATTAATCTCTCTCCTTTTAAGCGCAACACAAAAAAATTAAACCAAACTCACTGTAACTGTTGCGCGGTCTTTGCAGTTGACTCTATCTCTCCCAATCCCTCTAAGTGCGAACGTTGCGTGGCTACCAGCAGAGTTGTCCATCTTTCTCTTCTATCTTTTTTTGATGTGCAGAGTTCGGTAACTGTTCGTGAAATCTTCTGGAGTTATACCTCGCATATCTTTTCTTCGTTCAAATTATATTTATTATCAATTCTTGATTTATTTGTTTAATGGTTTCCTAGCGTGTTAAGTAGCTAATGATTGTTTATTGATTGTTTTATACCATTTATCGACTCTGTTGGAGGCTATATACAATATGCCGATAACAAACTAACAATGTTTCATATAATTAAATCGAATATCAATGCCAATATAACGATTTCTTCAGTTCTAAACTGATGCATGAAGACTGATCATGTAGTTTGGATTCATTTATTATTCGTTTCAGATTAAATGCGACACCTGACATCGAGAATACAGGCTTAATTAAAACAGAAATATTTGAAGAATTTAAGGTTACCATCAATAACGATGCGAGTAATATAACTAATTCAAGTAAAGATGACAAAAAACCACACAAACTTCTTACGAAAAGAAGTAAAAAAGCTCCAAGGCGTAAGAAATCATTGAAAGTAGAAAAGAAATTGAAAAAAGTTAAAGAGAAACCACAACAAAAATTACGTCTAAAAACTGTATCTGGAAATAATATATTAGAAAATAATATTTCGAAAAGTCAAGTGGATCCAGATTTACATAAAAGTAGAAAACTTCAGCCATATGTTTCACTACTCCAGAAATGTTTATTTATAGAAAATGATGAGAAAAGTTATAAATGTCCAGAGTGTGAATATGTTTTTAAAAATCCTTATTCTTTTACAAAACATTATACTATTCATACGGGTGAAAAAAATCATGAATGCGATATTTGTGGAAAGAAATTTAGATTGATTTCTGTTTTACAAGTTCATACAAAGCGAGTGCACAAGCAGCTTGCACGCTGTCGTCCTTGTGGAAAATCTTTTCCATCTAAATCCAAATTAAATGAACACACCGAAATCTGTCATATGGATTCTAAAGAAGATGAAGCTGACTGTGAAACATGCGGCAAACGTTTGAGTAGTCGTTATGCATTGTTGCGACATATCAAAGAAGTACACGATAAAATTCGTGAAGTTCCATGCAATTTATGTGGTCTGAAAGTAACGTCTTCTGAAAATCTACGTACTCATCATATGGAAGCACATAAAACTGTACCATATATTAAATCAGAAGAACTAGTAAATCATGAAAAGCGCAAGAAAAATGCAGCGTTAGTGGCGCAATGCGAGTTTGTAGACGATGCGAATAATAAGCGTTATAAATGTCCTGATTGTAGCAATATTTTTATAAAAAAGGATAACTTGATTAGACACTATACCGTCCATACGGGCGAGAAAAGTTTTTGCTGTGATCATTGTGGAAAAACTTTTAGAGTTGCAACAAGTCTGAATTCTCACGTGAGGACAATACACTTGAAACTAAGGAATTATCCTTGTAAATTTTGTAAGGCAAAATTTTCTAATTATTCTAATTTAAAAGTTCATATGTATATCCATACAGGAAAAAGGCCATTCGTTTGTGAGACATGTGGCAAAAGTTTTAATCAATCGAGTGCATTGCGAAGTCACTATTTGACTCACACCGATGTTTACGCACATGAATGCGATGTATGCGGTAAAAAGTATCGTAAATCTTATAGATTGAAAACTCATTATAGGACTCATACTGGTGAAAAACCGTTTGAATGCGCAATTTGTTCATCTACTTTCCATGAAAACGCTTTACTTAAGGCGCACCTGAAAACTCATGATACGTCCAAAGTTTTTGTTTGTTACATCTGCGGAAATAAATATAAACTTGAAAAAACATTGAAAAATCATTTGAGAGAACATAAGAAAAGAGGTGACATTGTTTCTTTTGATAAAACCAATATTATTGCAGTAAATCGCGTTTAAGTTTCGAGTAATTAATCAAGAAGCAATTTAATTTACGCTATTTTCTGTTTTAATTATTAGAGTAAATATATGTATAAGATTTGTAAATTTTATTTACACATGACATCAAAATGTTGAACTTTTTACTCAAGATCAATCAACAAGTAGATAAGCAAAAATAGTTCTTTCAAAACAATTATTTATTTCAGATTAAACTTGGATGCAGATTTCGCCGATAGAATTGCGAATATGATTAAAACCGAACTAACAGAGGATGCATCATATACTGTCGACAATGATTCAACAATTGATACTGATTTATTGAGGCATACCGAAATGATTGAAAGTTATATAAAAAAGTTAAAAACATTAAAAGATCGCAAGGTTTCCTCTAATGACACTTTAACGCATGAAAATGGAACAGGAAATCAGAATGATTTCTGGAAAGAAACGAATGTGGTTGAAAATTATTTAAAAAAATTGTTGAATATAAAAAATCGTAAACAGCCTGAAACACAATCAGCTAATGAATTCGAATCACAATCATTTAAGGAACAAAATCTTACACAATCATTTAAAGATGTGCTTGCATCTGCTAAATATGTTCATAATAAGCGTACGCGTTTTAAATGTCCAGAGTGTAGTTCAGTATTTAAAAAATCAACGGAATTTAAAACGCATTATTCCACTCATACAAAGAATAGAAAATATGAATGTGAAACATGTGGTAAAATATTTAGACTCGCAGCATCCTTAGGAAGGCATAAAGATGTCCATAAAATTATCACGAGACAAAAGAGGCGACCCAAAAATATATTATCAGACACAGAAAAACCAGACATTTCTGAATCTGATAATATTCCTATTGATATTAAAGAAGAGCTGCTCATCTCCGATGCGCTTCCATCCGAAGAAATAGATGATTCTCTTAATGTAGAGACCATTATTGCGCCATCAAATGGTGAGAAAAAGCGAGGCAGAAAACGTTCCTCTAAATCCCATAAATGTGACCATTGTGACAAAGTATTATCTACGGCCACAACGCTGAAGAGACATATTGACGAGGTCCATATGAACATAAGAAAAGTTCGTATGTATCCATGTGAGAAATGTGAATCAAAATTCGCTTCGCAAAATTTGTTACTAATGCATCAAGTGGATGAGCATAAAGATCAATCTCTAACACCAGAACAAATTGCATTACACGATAAATTAACTAAACGCCTTAAAATGAGAAAGTTACTTGCTGAATCGTTAATATTAGATGAATCAAAAATTAAGCGATATAAATGTCCTACATGTGGTGAAATATTTAAAACAAGGTGCGGAGTGCTGAAACATCAACTAAGACATTCGGATGAGAAACATTATTGTTGCGACACTTGTGGTAAAATGTTTAAGGTTAAATACAGTCTTGTGCTCCACATGAATTTGGTTCATTTGAAAAGTCTAAGACAAACCTGCGAAATTTGTAAAGCAGAATTTACGAATAAAGCAAATTTAATACGTCATATGAATATTCACACGGGGAAAAAACCCTACGTGTGTGAGACATGCGGTAAACAATTTACTCATCCTGGTACTTTATCGAAGCATAGATTAAGTCACACGGATCTCAGGCCTCATGCATGCGATTTATGCGGTAAAACCTATCGCGCTGCACAAGTATTAAGACGCCACTATATGAGTCATACTGGTGAAAGACCGTATCCATGTTCCATTTGTGCGGCAGCATTTACAGATAAAGCCATACTTAAAGATCATCTAAAAACGCACGATACCTCGACGATATTTGTTTGTTACGTATGCGGGAATAAATACAAGCTGGAGAAGAGTTTAAAGGAACATTTGAGAGCGCATAAGAAAAAGGGCGATTTAGTTTCGATTGATAAAAGTAATATTATTGAAATTAGTCGTTATTGAAATCCATTTTTATGTTCAATAAATTCCCGATATTTGTGCTGTACAAGTTCTTTATTTATTAATAGGAACAATATTGTTCGACGTGTTTCATCGAACTTGTTTTGACGATGTTCCAGGGTGTGTTGGGGTGTAACATCAACAATCAACCATTTTTATGCGTTTTAGGGGTATTATTTAATCTTGACTGTAAACCAATATTTCTGCTAATAGTAAAATGCTTGTATTGTAATGTATTGAAGGACATAATAATAGTTTTGCGATAAAATCATTGGCAGGTTTTAAATTATACCACAGACATCTTTTCAATTAATTTATTAGGTTTAGTTTTTCCTTCGTAGTTAATCGTAGCGATCAAAATAAATTAATGTTTGTATAATGGGACGAGAGCTCTAGTTTTCTATCTGAAACCTGAACAGATTGCTTTAAAGATTTGAATCAGAAGTAATGCGTCTACTCTAGTAACATTAATTAAAAATGAAAATTGCTTAATTGATTTGGAGTTCAGATTTGGACAAGAACTTTGTTTGCACTTGAGAACCGTTTACTCATTTTACCTTTCTTGAAAACCAGTTTGTTGGGAAGTATCTACTGATATTCGGAGTGGATCACTGTCAAGAAGAGTGATCTCGACATTCGTCGACAATGTAAACATAATTTTCAACTTTAGTTGTGATATTCTTGTTTTAGTAGAATATATCAATTTAATTTAGGGTTAAAAATGAAGTAATTAAGCAAGCATTTTCACTTATTAAATAAATAGCACTTAAACATACAATTTGTACATAGTATCTTTTACAATCTAAATCTTAGATATCGAAGGTGATATAGAGTATGATATTGAATATAGAATGTGCTTAATAATAATACACTAAATGTATAACATAACAGCGCCCAATTAAAGGGTCAATAGAAGTTCAAAATACTGGCATTGAATTAGTTCGTACATTCACTTTCTGTAAGAACGTCTACATATGTCGTTGACTACATATTGTTATAAACCCAATTAATTATTAGGCTTGTAATACCACTATTTTATAAATTATAGAAGTGGGATCTTAAAAATGGAGTCTTATATTGTGCAGTGTAAAAATACTGAATCCGAAATTGGTTTGTGATTTGGCAAATACAATGATAAATATCTAGAAATACTGTTACAAACAGTTATTTGTTGATTCGGCTTCTCTTTAGCCAACGTTTAAATTAAGCGCATGAAATATTAATTTTTGACATTACTGATATGATTTATACTATTAACTATATAACACAATTAATTCACTCTGAAATGCTTCTTTGTGGTAATATGAAAACATTGATTGAAGAAAAGAATCTCATCTTACAAAAGAATTATTTCTTTCAGATTAAAATTGGAAGCAGAAATTTTGGACACAATTGAAACTGTTGTTAAAAATGAAATAATAGAAGATGCCGAGTCTTATGTCAAAGTTAAAGCTGCTTCTCTTTGTCGCACTAAGGGAGTAACTTCAAAATCCCAACAACTAAAAACAGATAAGATGAGAAGTTCGAGTAAAAATGCGACAGCAAAACGGAATTGTTTAGAATACGGTATCTTAGAGAAACAACAAATAAATAAAAAGGCAAACTTAAAATCGGAAAAAATTATGACAACGTTGTTAGAAGATGCTGTTTTTATGGATAATAACGAGAAACGTTTTAAGTGTCCTAAGTGTAAATCTGTTTTTAAGACTTCATCTGGCTTTAAAACACATTATTCAAAACATATTGCTGAGAAAAGGTATGTTTGCGATGAATGTGGTAAATCATTCAAGTATGTCTCAAGTTTCAAGAAACATTTAACAGATTTCCATGAAAATATAACTAAAGAATTAGCACATTTAGAAAATAATGGCAATATTGAACTAGATATTCGAAAAGAATCAGCAATTTCCGTACCAGACTTGCAATCATGTGATAATTCGGAAACTTTGATCGATGATTTCGGAGAAATAATAGAATCTGCCGTATTCATAGAAAATGATCAAAAGCGTTATAAATGTCCAAATTGTAATTCTGTTTTTAAACGATCTTGTGACTTTAAAATACATTACGACATTCATACCGGGGATCAAAATTATTCTTGCGACATGTGCGGTAGAAAATTCAGACATTTGTCAAGTTTAAAAAGACATTTGAAAGATGTTCATAAGCGTGGTAAGAATTCGGAAGTGACATTTAAATGTGACATATGCGAGAAAACATTTAATAGCGAGTCTACGTTGGATCGACATTTAAAAGGTGTGCATAAAGATGTTGCGAAAGAATCACCGAATTTTTGCTATAAATGTGAAACGTGTGGCGATAAATTTAGTAGTGAGGGAAAGTTAAATAGGCATCTTAAGGTTGCGCATAAAGATGCTGGTAAAGTCCTTTGTAAATTGTGTGAAACTAAGCTTCCGTCTTATAAAGCTCTTCTTGCTCATCATGTTGAAGCTCACAATGATGATCCTCTGATTTCAGAAGGTACCATCTATCATAAACGATTGATTAAACGAATCAAAAATGAAACCTTAGTAGCTAAATCTCTTATTGTTGATGAATTAAATAATAAATGTTATAAATGTCCAACATGCGGTGATATTTTCCGCGAAAAACAACATTTATTCCATCATCAGCTTATACATTCCGATCAGAAGCGTTACTGTTGTGAACAATGCGGTAAAATGTTTCGCGTCAAATCAAGTCTCAATGAACATGTTAATGCCATACATTTGAAACGTAAACATACCTGTGAAGTTTGCAAAGCACAATTTTCGAATCGACCAAATCTAATGGTCCATATGAACATACATACCGGTAAACGCTACGTGTGCGAAACATGCGGTAAATCGTTCACACAATCCTGTAGCTTGAAAAAGCATAAACTAAGCCATATGGGTGTTTTTCCTCATGCTTGCGATATATGCGGTAAAAAATATCGTACAGCGGGAATATTAAAAATCCATTACAGGAATCATACGGGTGAACGGCCATTCGCGTGTACAATCTGTTCGGCTTCATTTCCCGAGAAAAATCGTCTTCGTGACCATTTAAAGACGCACGATATGTCAAAATTATATGTTTGCTTTTTATGTAGTAATAAATATAAGCTTGAAAAGAGTCTCAGATTTCATTTGCGGAATCATAGGAAACGAGGCGATTTGTCATCGTTTGATAAGAGTAATATCATTGAAATAAGTCGTGATTAATTATAAATAATTAATTGCGCATTTATAGATTTATTTACTATGCTTTGCGAAATCATGCTGCTAATAAATTACTTTACTAAGTTTCGAAATTTATAAATAACAAAACACATTTCAGAGGGAGTATATTGATGTGCTCTTTGTTGCGTATTCTGGTCTCTCAGAATTAGCCAAGAAGAGCAAACGACTTATTGTAGCATATAAATATATTTGAAAACATTAAAAGGTTAAACACGTAACAGTATATATATATATAAGATGAAAGTTAGCTTAAAATTAAATTAGCTTAAATTAGCTTAAAATTACATAAGTTCCTCAACACTCTTAATCTACCGTAATAACACGCCAAATTTTATTTATTCAACGTTAAAATTGTGTCTGATAAAATAAATCTGGTCAGAAGTTTCAAATTCTTTTCCACATATATTGGACAATACACAGTAACAATACACGGTACAAAATTCAAATTTCGGGCCATTAAATGACAACCGGAAATGGCATGTTGTCCGCCATATTGGATATTTTGGCAGCTGTCAAACGCTCAAACTTTTTATGATAAACCCCAAAATGGTCGCCGTGACGTTATGATTGCGTTTGGAACGAGTGAAGATAAAGTCTTGGCAGGTAGGCGGGTGTCTGGAATCGGCTCTAAGCAACTACTTTCCCGGAATATCATTTGGAGTTTTTGTTTGTCCATTAAATCTTGTTAAGGAGGTCCTAGTAGCATGCGAAATGAAATTTGGCTCTTGAGCCCATAAGAACAAGTTGTTTGGCATGCGAAATACTATTTTTGGAGTTTACTAGCAAATAGCCGGCGAAAAAAGAAGTTGGCGAGTTAGCTAGTGCAATAGTGATGATTTCACGCAACAACTTTTCACACGTTCAGTAACCAACTAATTCACGAGCACTTCGATATTGTTGATCCTGGAACTCGAACAGGTATTCTAAAGATTTGACGTAGTGTAATTTCCAGTTTTGTTGCTACTGGGATTGCCGTTCTCATTTTCGCACCGTCTTACTTAAGCATTCCATCTACCATCTGCGATAAATGAAAATGTGTACAGTCTAATCTCAAAATATTTGAATAAGTGAAAGAGGTCCTTCAACTCTTTCAATAAATTGAAAGATGCGCCATATTTCTCACATCCGTCCAGGCAAGGTTCACCCAAATTTTTCTATGCCCCGATTTTTGCTTTTCGTTTCTTTTTAACTCCGTTTTGATAGCATGAGCTAATACAATGACTCCCGCGCGAACTTGTTTGTACCACTTTTTGTAGTCACTGAAACCAGTTGCCACCTGGATATTTGCAGCTAGTCCTGTAGCAGCTATGGAGCGAGCAAAGTAGCTCAGCTTTCCAACTTTACTCGCAGATTCTTCACAATCTGCTAGTTATCTATTAGCAGCTAGTGAATTCGCTGGCTAAGAGCTAGTAAACTCGCTCAATGTAATCGAGCCTTTAGATGCTTAAATGCCGCAAACATGTAAGTTTTATCGTTCATGTCCATCGCCACGCAGCCACATTTAGCTAAAATTCCTTCCCATAGTTTGCAGGGAAGAGTTGTGGCGGTAAAATTTTGTTTTATTTTAATTAATTATGTATACTTTTATATCTAAAACTGAATTTGGTTTTTTTATTTTTTGGATGTAAGAATACGAAATGTTAATTATCTATACTTTGTTTTGTAGCGCAATGTTTGGATTTTCTTTAAAATTTGTCAATATATTTTTTCCATACTGACAGGTTGATTTGTACCTATACTGAATTTTCTCTGGTTGGTTAAGGTTTTCTCGAATTGTTTTGAAACATCAAAGACCTACTATTTAGAATATTTAATTATTTAGCAGTTTCGCTTTTTTCTAGATACAATTTTCTTTTATATATCTTTTTCTTTTGATGGCATTTTAACTCCAGAACTTATTGTCACAATAACGAATCGTAATAGTATTTAATAACTTTAAAATTGTATTGTAACTACATATCATTAATAGGTACAAAGCAAGACATTTTCGATTATACAGCTTTTAGAATTTGCAACATTAGCGTATTGTTACACTTTTGTGGCATATCTTTAAAAAGTTTATATGTTTTCTCTCCGATTCCCATTAAATCGATCAATTTTGTAATATAGAGGTTTCAGATTTAAGGTCTTTATTAGGCTTTCTCATTTTTCAGGATTCATCGATAAAAATTATTATATTTCCGGGATGCCGTGATTTCCAGAGATCACAATGTATTGCTTTCACTTCTAAACATCAAAATTCATTTTTGATGTGAAAAAGTTATTAGGAAACATGACTAAAATAAGTTCATCCTTATTATTAATTTGAATAAAATATGAAAAGAGAATTTTTTTGAATTTTTGTGGTAATTTTTTTTTTATCATTACCTTCTAGGCGATTTCATTTTGAAGGCCACAGCTGCAGATGCTCTTTCCAATTCAGTTAGTGTCTGTGACATGCTCATTAACGCTTATATAATTGTTTATAAAATGTTCATATTTGTCCTGTTTCAAAAAAATACTCATATTCTTCGAAGCAATATTGGCGTTATATGGTATATGTTCTGGAATTTTGATTCGATATTGTAGTATCCAATATTTGATGAAGTATTGAAATCAGATATAATTTAGATATTTGTCTATCAATAAAAAGTAAAAACTATGTTATAAATGTAGAAGGGTTTTCAGAAAAATTTTATTTCTTTGATAACGGGATAATATGTCCATCTCCTCCGGATTTCGAGAACTTCAGTTGAGCGCCCCTTTATATCATAGATTAATTGTTGATTTGAGATATCTCATTTGCTAATTCGGTGATTATTCTACATAAACTGTAAAAATCGCTTAAAGAGAAATATTCTATAAAGTAAGTAGTTTACATATTAGATCGTGCATACGTATGCATGCATATAGAGCAATTTGATGTTACTAGACTAAAATAAAGCTGCGAATGAGGCTTTTTTTATATAAACTTATGCATCTGATTTTCTATTTTTCCGTCCATGTATTGTTCCGATATTTTATTTGAAGTGTATAATAGTATTTATGTCCCTACTGTGTATATTGTTAAACGTGTGTAAATTTTGTAAATTATTCAAATTATATAACACATGTTCATGCTATCGTAATGTATATAAATGTAATAATATGCTAGTAACTAATATATTCATACAATTACCATACAAAAGAATGTTAGTGATTTGAGAATGAAATTTTGTAGTTAAGATTTATTAAAAAAATTTGACATAGTTTATAAGTAAAACAACTTTTGTAAGTATTCTCTCATAGAAATAAATTATAAATATATGCAATCAAATAAAAATTATTTGTAATTTTTTTAAAAGAACAAATCCTCACAGTTATCCTTTATCGAATTTACCGACAATTGAAGTAAAACATAACGACGTTTTAAAACGATAACTGAAATTTACAGAAGAATTATTTATTTCAGATTTAAATGGGAATTAGACTTTTTTGAACAGTCTATGCAGGAATCAGATGAAATACATGACAGTGAAGAAACAGTACCTCAGACTAAAAGATCAACTCGTAAATGCGTTCGAAGATATAGTACTAGAAATACTGCTAAAATTAAAACAGAGAAAGAAGATAATTGCCAAAAACCTGCTAAAATAAAAATACAGAAGGAAGATAAAACTAGAAAACGCATTAAAATCGAATTAGAGAAAGAAATGAATTCTGATGAAGAAAACATACCAGATGATATCGAGTTCAAAATTATTTTACTAAGAAAGTTTGATTCAATCGTCAATGAACAATCGAAGAAAATATTTGAAAAATATAAGGATTTAATAGCAGAGAGCTTACTAACTAGTATTAGCACGGACGACAAGAAACGGTATAAGTGTAAGATTTGTGAAAGTATTTTTAATTCTAGAATACAATTTGTAGTACATCACACTACCATTCATATAAGAGCGAAAATGTTTTCATGTGACAAATGTTCGAAGGAGTATGCTAGTCCTGGAAGCTTTAAGAAACATTTCTACGATCATCATTTACCCGAGAAATTTAGAACTGGCTATAATGGTTGCAGATCCAATAAAAATGATGGTAAATCGAAACGAAAGCGTACAGATCTCAAGAAGGAATACAAACAATATCTCACGATCGAAAATGGTGACAAACTGTATAAATGTCCCGAATGCAATGCAAAGTTTAAAATTTCCAGCAACTTAAAACTACATATGCATAAACACACTGGAACAAAGGCATTTTCATGTCATTTGTGCGATAAAAAGTTTACGATTCCAACTAGTTTAAATCGACATATAAGAGAGAAACATTTGATGCTGGAGAAGTTTCCATGTACATTATGCGAACAGAAGTTTTATTCCCGTCAAAGTATGCTCGAGCATCAAAAGGAAGCCCATAAAGATGAATTGAAGCCACCGCGTGAAACAAAAATTGGGATCCGCATTAAAAATGCGGTTGCAGCTAACCAATGTCTCGTGATTACAGAAGATGGAACGACAAATAAATCTTATAAGTGTCTAATTTGTAATAACATACTTAAGAATGAGTATTATTATTTAAGTCATGCAACTATTCATACTGGCGAGCGTAATTATATCTGCGATCTTTGTGGTAAAAGGTTTAGGAAGCGATCAAACATGCTTATACACGTTAAGGATTTCCATTTGAAGATAAAGAAGCATACATGTGAGATATGTAAGAAACAGTTTGCTAATAGAATGAATTTAGATTCTCATATGAATAGTCATACTGGTAATAGGCCCTTCGTTTGTGAATTGTGCGGGAAAAGTTTCAGACAACATGGATCTCTACACAAACACAAGATGATCCATAGCGAGGATTGGGAAGGATACACATGCGATATGTGCGATAAAAGTTATCGTTCAGCTACCACGTTGAAAATTCATAAAAGACACCATACTGGGGAACGACCTTTTGCGTGTCCGATATGTACATCGGCGTTTAGAGACAGATGTACGCTTAAGAATCATATAAAAATTCACGATACAACCAAATCATACGTTTGCGGTACATGCGGTAATAAATTTAAGCTTGAGAAGTCTTTAAAAGGTCATATGAAACGACATTGTAAAAAAGAAGTTGTGGAAGTAGTGACACCTACTAATTTTGTTGATTCATTGACTTAAGCGGATTATATCTTTCTGTACTCTACATTTGTTTTCATTTTTATTAATACTTTAGAATTTATTGTTTATACATTGTGTTTTTTTACATTTGGATCAAGACATATATTTGAATCCCTTATTCGTGTGCTTCCTGTTAGAGTATATAGCTTCATTGCATAGAGCAATTTATCTTATGCTCAGTTAAAAACTGGATTTATTGAATGAATCACAAAGAAGTTGCTGAGTTCTAAATAGCGATTGTATAAAGTCACGTATAAAGTTTTTTTTTAATTTCCTGATCTTAGCGGTAAATGAGTCACCATGTCAGCAGTTCTCAAACTTTTAGTGTTTACGGGAGCAGGTCTTCTTATTAAATCCAATAAATGATGAAAATTTTACCACCATAATCATTAAATTTGTGATTGTTGGTCACTTTCAAATCACTTAAGAACTAATGTTTTAATTTAATTACAAACCAAGTTATTCTCAAAGTATATAATATTTTTCGATTAATTTTCTGTCAAATTATTTACGAATGTTGCTGGTTCTAATAAATTTCACAGTTTTTCAGAACTCCTAATTGTCAAACTTCTGAATATTTATCACTTCCAAATTACTTACACCACCATCTACTTTGATTACAAACGAAGCTATTTTCATCATATGCTTTTTCAACGTGCCAGGTTTGTCTCTAGTGGAACTAGCAATTTATGGAGACAATTACTACTTCAACACCAGATTTATGAATATTGATCACTGAAGAAACCACCTTTAATTTCATCACTTACGGATCAATTCTCATATCTGAGTTTTGAAGCTTTACATGATTTAAATAATATTTCATAATATAAAAATTAAAAAATATAAAAATATATTCTATTTGAAGCATTTATATGTTTTGATTCCACGATGATAGGACAAATTTTAATTTATGTTGCCACCATTTATGGGCCAACATTCGCATAATACGAGTATAAATCAATATAAGTTTTATATGATTCATGTAAATATTGTACTTGTCTAAATGTGAACAAAGTGACTTATCACTAATAAAGTTAAATAAAGTAGTATTTTGGTTTTATTTATACATAGGTTGGTTTATGCTTAGCAGAATTAAAGATTAGATGATTTTGTTAAAAGGTTCGTAAGATTCGGCCGAAAAATTAAAGCTTGTAATTTGCGTGTACCTGATTAGTTGTCATCAAAATCTCCTTATTGACTTTGGTTGAATTTAATTTAATCTTTACATAATTAAATGAAATAATTGACTTTACGTAAAAATGCCAAACAGGTTCATGCGTGCGAATTTAGCACGAACTATTTGGGCAGTTAATGAAGAATTATTTCCGATAACAATGTGCGAAAACCTCACTTAGAAAGTTATCAGAACAAGGGCCAAAATGCGTATAACTAACGCTGGGTGGGTCTTTTTATATGGTAGTAGTCATTTTTGGACGGCGGCCCTTACCGTGGTTGGCGGCGGCATTTGGGTGTGGCCTGGAAGAAATTTCCGCCGAAATCTTTCGGAAGTGAAAAGTTTCTACCAATATGAAGGGTCCTCTTATCCGTTAGGAATCTTAGGGAACAATATCGTATTGCACTCCTCCGGTGAAAATCTATAATATCAAGTGTTTCTCCAATCAGGCTTAGCGAGCAAGATAACTTCCGACCAGCGTTCCCCTTCCTATGCCGAACCACTAGGAATGGTAGTGGCAATTTTTACATGGGCAGCAACGCTTCCTTTAAGTAAAAATAGGAAAATTTATTTAATAACCCTTAAGTCGTCAAAATTATCATATGCGCTAAGAAGCTATGAAGATGTCTAGACTGAGAATAAAATGCACAGTGCATTTGTCCATTAAGATTTGCCCACTGGCGCCTGGAAACCATAAAAAGAAAATAAGAAATGGTCTCCCTCCGCATACATGTATAATTTTTTGCTCAGCTTTTGAATAAGCAAAAACTTTAAAAGAACAACCGGCCTAAATGGATGCACGTGCAAGAAAACCATAAATTGCTTTTAATATCCTCTGACACGAATGTCTTTTGTTCTTGAGCAAAACAACAAAAAACCAACCTTACGAGAGTGTGAGCGTTGCATGGCTGGCGCCAGTTGTTCCTTTCTCTCTCTACGTCTTGGGGTTCGACAATTGGTGCTTCGTTCGATGTTCTTTAAAAAAACCTGTCTACAGTTTATACATGGTATAAGTTTCCTTCGTCTGAATAATTTTTTTAATTAACAATTCTAGATTTAGTTATTTAATGGTTTTATAGTGTGTTAATTAACTAATTATTGTTTATTGATTGTTTTATTCCATTTATCGACTCTGTTGGAGGCTATATACAATATGCCGATAACAAATTTGATCTAAATTATAAAGCAAGATACTCAACGTCAATTTACAGGAGCATTATTTCTTTCAGATGTAAACTGGATAACAACGTTACTATAAAAACAGAATCGGATAATGGTTGGCATATGTTTCTAGTCGAATCAGAGATAACCGATGTGCCGGTAAAACGTCACAGGTCTTCGAGAAAGAGGGCTAAATTAAAACCTAAATCACAACTGAAACTAAAAGCCAAGAGAAAAGTTCTGACAGATAAAGTTATTGATGAACATACAAATGATGAAAATGTATCAAATGGTACTGAAATAACTTTTGAAAGTGAAGCAGCTGAATTGGAATATTTTGATAGAATCATCGACAAACAAATTGAAGAAGAATTAATTAGGCGCAAAGATCTTTTAGATAATTCTTCATTTATAAATGATAATGCTGAGAAATGTTTCCGGTGTGAGGGTTGTGAAATAATTGTCAGTAAACCAATACAATTTGTACTGCATGATGCAGAACATAAAAACGAAAAATTATTTTCTTGTGAGAAGTGCGCGAAACGATTTTCAATTGCGTCAACTTTAAAGACTCATCTAATTCGCTTCCACCAAAAGACTAAGAAAGTTGAATCTAACAACAGTGATGCTAAACATTCCATTACTATCAGTAAAACGGCGAAAAAAGTAAAGCGAAGTACATCAAGAAGTAGTAAAATTAATGACAATTTAAAATTATTTAAAAAATTTACACTAGCCGATAATGGTGAAAAGATATACCAATGTCCGGAATGTGAATTAACTTTTAAAGTAAAAGGTCGGTTAATAAGTCATTACAGTCGCCATACTGGCGAAAGACCGCATACCTGTGATATATGCTCTAAAACATTTAGAATTAGATCAAGTTTAAACAGGCATATTCGGGAACATCATATGAAAATTCGTAAACTTGTTTGCGCTGTTTGCGACATGAAATTTTATTCGCGCGAAACTCTAATCGAACATCAAAAGGAAAAACATAAATCAGAGAATTGCGATTCGGAAAATTCATTAAAACAACGAAAAGTCGTAAGACGTATTACGAATGCTGCCTTAGCTGAGCAGTGTTTAATTATAGACGAGATTTCGAAGAATACATGTTATAAATGTCCAACTTGTAGTACGATTATCAAAAACAAGTGCCATTTCATAAATCATCAATCGATTCATACAGGAGAAAAATCATTTTGTTGCGATTTATGTGGTAAAACATTTCGAATGAAATCTAATTTGAAACGTCACGTGCAAGATTTTCATTTGAAAATAAGAAATTTCTCGTGTGAAATTTGTAAAATGAAGTTCTTTAGCAAGGAATCAGTGAATGTGCACATGAATAGTCATACTGATAATCGACCATTTATCTGTGAAATCTGTGGAAAAGGCTTCAGACAACATGGCTCATTATATAAGCATAAAATGAGTCACACGGATATTTATCCGCATTCGTGCGATGTTTGCCAGAAAAAATATCGCTCGTCCGAAAGTTTAAAAATTCATTATCGGCAGCATACGGGAGAAAGGCCTTTCGGATGTAATATATGCCCTTCCACATTTACAGACAAAGGTTCACTTACGAATCACATAAAATTCACGACAAATCTAAAGAATATGTCTGTGATTTGTGTGGTCATAAATATAAGCTTGAAAAAACTCTTAAAAATCATTTACGATGTCATAGAAAGAAAATTGCCGTTTCAATTGCTAGTCAAGATAATAATCAAAAAAATTATGATAATAAGAAAGCTTAAGTTTTCTCTCTGCAACTTTATCAACGTTTATGGGCTTACGTAGTACATACTTTATAGCTAGTATAAAATGAAAATTTAATTGTATCGCAAGTGCAGTTGGATCTATTGCCCTCTTCTAAATATAATGATAAACTATTTATAAGGATCTTTCATCATTTAATTTTAATATAAGTAATTAAAGAACACGCTCTGTCCACTACGTGAAACCTCAATTGGCGACGAGAAATTGATGGGATTTGAACCTGATTGGACGCCAAAAATTGCCAAAAATCAAGTTTTATTTAAGTATTTTTGTATATAGACTTGTTATAAGCACATATATCTTTCTGTTTGGAATTATTACTGTCTTTTGCAACGAAATCTGCTCTAATTATGGATTTATTCTTTATAAACCCGACTCACCTTTATTAAGAGATATTCTTTTTCTATATCTTCATTAAAACAAACTTTGTTTACAGGCAGTACGTGAAATAAGCATGTTGAGCAGCTATTTTACTGTGAAGCCGGTGAGAATCAGATGCCGGCGGTTTGAAAGTCTAGAAATCTGCATGTCGCTAATCTACGTCATTGCTTGCTGGTACTTTACATTCTACGGGAGATAGGGCTAGTTGTACAGACTATTGTGAATATACCGGATGGTGAATTAAAAGAATATCTTAGTATATATTTTTATTAAGTCTATGATGCTTCGCTCTGCTGTTGTTCGTATTTTATTCGCATTCGTAGTAATTCGTAATTTATATAATGTCGTATTTGATGTAATTCCTATTTTATATAATTTTCTTAGAAACTTCGGAAACTTCAACTGCTTATTTTAATTGGTTGCTTAAATTTATTAAATTTGAGTTCACGATCCGTGGCATACAACTTCTGCTGATTATAAATGAACATCGCATTTTAAAATTTATGACAATTAGTATGGTGTTTTACGGACCGAACCGAAACTACTCCGATCCTTTTATGTAAATTAATCTTCGGTTTTCTGTATTCGCGTATTTTGGATGCCTTACATTTAGTTCATTGTGCATCACTACTAACTTATAACGAGTGATTAAATAGCATAACTCCAAAAAAATTGCATGATCTTGGTGGCCAGTTCACATCGTAATATTTGAAGATTACATGGTCATTAAACTTTTCGCTCAATAAATTGATTGCGTCACGAGCTGTATGGCATGTTGCAGCATCTTGTTGAAACCACATATCGTCCAAGACGAAATCATCTAATTTATGCCACAAAAATCGTAATTCTCTTTCCGTAGCGTTCTCCAAAAACGTTACCTGCAATGCGATTTTCATTTAAAAAAAAATACGGTCAAATTACCAATTTTTATGAAGAATATTCCATATGCGTACGTAAATCCAACTTTTTGAGAACGACGTCTAATCGATTGTTCATGTTCTCCTTTTCATCCACACTTTGATGCACAACATTGATGTTTCCAGCAGTACGTTTACGTGTTGACGGGAAGCTCTAGAGGTCGATTATGTTAACCATAAATTTTACGTAATGCGCGAAACGTAGCTCGAATAGATTCATTATTTTTGTAATAAATTTTAACAATTACTATACGCTGTGCAAGTGTGTATCTTTCCATAGTGACCAAACAATACTGAACACAACTGTCAGTTTTGGAGGTAATCTGAAAAAAAGATGGCTGCTATGATGTTTATAAAATATATAGTACTATTACCCTTGATTTTACTTACATTTTCAACGTTATACCATGCGGATTGAAAGTTTTAGTTGCATAAATGGAAGAATACTTGTAACTAAGGTATTATTTTTATTTATCATCCGGTATATTCACAATAGTCTGTACAACTAGCCCCATATCCCGTAGAATGTAAAGTACCGACAACAATGGCGTAGATTATCTGCATTACCGATATACAGATTTCCAGGCTCACATCGCCGCCATCTTGCACCTGTGGCGCCCGCACCGGATGCCCAGTAAATTAGATGCTTAACTCACATATTTATTTATCCTACTAAGACACTTTATTAATGTAATTTTTGAGCTTTAAAAACTCATATTCAAATTATATTTGATAACTAAATTATCAATATTCACAGGTAAGTAGAGATGAGACAAGAAAATAGAGGACGTATAGAATATAATTCGCGACAAAAGTTTAAAATGCTTTAATAATCCTGCAGATTTCTGGGCGTCTGAGCCTAAATGAGAATTCAATTTAAGTTTTTGAATAAAATTATGAAAGTGACGTTAAGTTTTACGGTAGATTTGGATTTTATTTTTGTAACAACGACTCAACTTATACAAACACTTATTATCTCCTGTAGTGTAAATACATATTGTTATATTTTGATGTATATGTTTTATGGCAAGTTATGTACTTCGACAATTTATCGAGGACTTATTTCTTTCAGATTTAAAACGGAAATTTCATTTAATGAAGCTGATATTAAAATTGAAACTCCCATTCAACATAGCAATAAAATTGATAAACGCGAAAATTCAATTTTTGCTAAAAAATCGATGAAGAACAAAACAAGACCAAAAAATGAAAAATTAAAGATATCGTCTAATAACCGAAATAAAAGAGGCGCTGTAGATAAAGATACGTTATCAGCTGATCTACAAAAATTAAATAAAGCAGTCACTAATCAAACTAAAGCATTAATATTGAAATATAAAGATATAATAGAAACTTGTATTTCTTTGGATGCTAATGGTAAAAAACATTATAAATGTGATACTTGTGAACAAGTGTTAGAATCATCACACAAATTATTAGTTCATAGATCATCACACACAAGCGAAAAGCTTTATTCATGTGATAAATGCAATGGAAGATTTAAACTTGCTTCTAGTTTGAAAAGGCACCTTACACAAAGCCATTTGAACAAAACTCCTATGTTTACATGCAATCTGACAATAGTTGACGTACCTGTTGATAATAATGAAATTGCGAAGAAATTTGCTACCGATTCTGATTCAACTCATACCGATGATCATATTTTATTGATTTCTAAAAACACCATAATTTTAGATAACGGTTCAAAACAATATAAATGTCCCGATTGCGATAAAAAATTTCATATTCCATGTCGCTTAATAAATCATTATCGTTTACACACTGGAGAAAAGCCTCATGGCTGTAATGTGTGCGATAAGAAGTTTGCATTGCGTTCATCTTTGCATAGACATATTAAAGAAGTACACATGAATATTAGGAAAGTGGGTTGCAAGTTAAAGTTTGATTCACGCGAAAGTTTACGTAAACATCAACTTGAAGCTCATAAATACGATAACAGTGATTCAAATAATCCAACCGTTAATATGAAAGTTGTATCTCGTATAGAGAATGAACGGTTTGCAGAAGAATGTCAGTTTATCGATGAAACGACGGATGTTAAATGTTATAGATGTCCTACGTGTGGAACTGTAATAAAAAATAAAGGACATTTTCTAACTCATCAATCGATACATACAGGTGTTAAAGCATATTGTTGCGATCTTTGTGGTAAAACGTTTAGAGTTAAATCAAGCCTAAGAACTCATTTAGAATATTCGCATTTGAAGAAACGAGATTTTCTTTGTGAAATTTGTAAATTGAAATTTTTTAACAAAGTTAGTCTTGATGTTCATATGAATAGTCATACCGATAATAGGCCATTCATTTGCGAAATCTGCGGCAAAGGGTTTAGACAGCAAGGATCATTATATAAGCATAATATGACCCATACGGGTATTCGTCCATATCCATGTGAAATCTGTAAAAAACGATATCGTTCCTCCGAAGGATTAAAGGTACATGTACGTCAGCATACCGGTGAACGACCATTTGCTTGCACGATTTGTCCGGCAGCTTTTTCCAATAAAAATGCTCTGAAGCATCATATTCAAATACACAATAAGACTAAAAAATATATTTGCGATTTTTGTGGGAATAAATATAAACTTGAAAAATCGCTGAAGTATCATTTAAGAAGTCATCGAAAGAAGTGAACTGTACAAATACTACTTATTAATAAGTGATTTCAATGTAATGTTTCTAGTAATTAAATCATTTACTTCAATGCATTAGATCTTTGAAGTTTCATAGAGATTTCATAGAAATGTTAACTCACGATTGCGTATTTAGTTTATCTGAGCCTTTCATGTTCATACTAAGGACGTAATAAATACATTCTTCAATGGCTTCCGGAAACTGGTAACAGTTTTTAGTTTTTCAAGGAAGTTTCTTCAATAATTCATACGATTTATCCCAGTTTTGTTGCAATCTTGGAGCTGTACGGGATTGCAATTTGTAACAAACCTTACTTGCTCGTTAATGTCGTCCAGCTTTTCCGGAAGATTACTGATAAGATCCTCAATGTATTTTCTTCTTTTGAATTCAAAAACTAAATTATGCCGTTGGGTTAATTCGTGCTCGAACACCACATTTGTTGCTCTGTGACCGCGTTTTTAATTACAGCTTATCTAACGGGAGCTATATATTTTTAACTTGAAATAAAAACAAAACGGTACAAGATAATATATTTTTTTATTTATTTTACTTATTGGTTCATAGCATTTTAATTTAAAAATGATTTCATGTAAATGACAGCCTCTGGATTGTTTTAGAAATTCGATTCTGGAACACCAATTTTTGACATAAAATCTGCGCGTATTTCACCAGTAACACGAATAATGTTGGTTTTAAGGTTACTGAGGGTTATATCGCATGATCTTGGTAGCCGGTTCACGTCGGCATTTTTGCATATTACACGGATCCTTAAACTTTTCTCTCAATTGTGTCACGAGATGTATGGCATGTTGTACCATCTTGGTGAAACTACATATCGTCCAAGTCGAAATCATCTAATTCATGCCACAAAAATCAGTAATCATGTTTCTGTAGCGTTCTCCATTGCAATGTCATTTGATCCAATTACACCTTCAGACCATAAACAACAGGAAACTGTTAATTTTTGTGGATGTGAACGTGTCTCATGAACAGCAGCCTGTCTATGGGTTTTCTTCACTCTTATTCTGACACTTCTGCTTATTTTTATTTAAAAGGCCACTTAACCAGAAATGAGTTTCATCGCTGAAGATGATTGTTCCATGAAATTTGCTTTAAAGCCCAATCTGCAAAATTTCTACACAATAATTTTCTTAGACCAACTGAATTTTACACGTCTTAAAATGGAAATCTTTATGATGATAATTCCATGTGGTACCATAAGTAACTCCCAAGTTCTTGAGAACGATGTCTAATCGATTGTTCGCCATTTTCATCCAGATTCACATCATCGATGCTTTCCGCAGTACTTTTACGTTTTTGACGGGTTGTTGGGTTCTTAACATCACAAACACTAGCATTTTACTCGAATTTTTCAATTACATTACGAATAGTAAGCTCTAGGTCGATTCTGTTGACCATAAATTTCACGTAATGCGCGGAACGTAGATTCATTATTTTTGTATAAATTTTAACAATTTCCATACGTTGTATCTTTCGATGGTGATATGCCAAACAATTCTGAACACAAATGTCAATTTTGGAAAAAATTTCAATTTTCTGAAGAAAAAAATGGCCGCTATGATCTTTAAAAATACATAGTACTAACTTGATCAACCTTTATATGTGTTAATTACAGCTAGACACATTGATCGGAGTTTTATGACGGCCACTGATAACCTTTGACAAATACTTTTCCAAAGTTCTAAAAATCCATTCAACCATCGTATTCTATGCGTTGATCACCTCCTACCTGATCACCTTTCCGTGTATTCCCATTACTTTTCTGCCCTTTTCCACTTTCTCCTCTGCCTCATATTTCATTCCCCCCTCCCCAACCCCACTAATATCTCTCCTCTTTTACATTCCTCATTCACTCCTCCCATTTCATCTCCTTCTTCCATCTGTCCGACTGGGTACCTTTTATTTTCCACCTTTCTCTTTCCCAAGCTGCCCCTCCATATGGTGTCTAGTTTTCCACTGTGTTCAAACCCTGATCGTAACTCGCCTTTCTGTACTTCTTAGCGCGCTCTTCTTCTTTTACCAAATTACTTTTCCTTTCATCCCATTTCCATAGTTCGTTATCCTCTCATACTTTCTTGTAACCGACCTTTGGTCTTGAATTGCCCCCACCTTTTTTCCTTTTATCATCTCAACTCAGCCCTGTTTGTGCTTTTTCATGTTTTTAATGTCTGAAATGTTCGAAGTAGTTTAGTCATGCCAATTTCAATTCTTTAAGATAGATTATATTTTATTGTCTGATGCTTTGTGTTTTTTAGTGGCATATTGTGTTACAGATTTCGCATTTTTTTGCAACAATAGTTGTTCAATCTATCCATTGAATTTTTTTTAGAAGTAACCTGTTTTAACCATTACGTGTGCGCCTCTGACGTTGTGTTGTAAAAATATCTTGAACTTCTCTACCTTTTGTTTTTTGTTAAGACTGAAACCTGTTTTGTGAACCATCTTTACTTTTTAGGACATGTTGCTCGATTTTATACATATTGATTCCCAATATGATTTATAATTTTGGACGAACACGAAGCAACTTCTGCTATATTTAGTTGAATTTTTTGTTTCTCGATTCTCAAATGTACTGGATTTGGTTCATTTATCTGTTCCTGTGTCGATTTGTTCTTTGCGACATTTCATCAATCATAGTCATTGTTCCAATAGAGACATTGCCATTTGGATTATTGAAGCCTGCTCTTTCGAAAATATTTCGATGTCAATATACGGGATTATACTTTCAGGGTACTGATCTTTGCCTGAAGGTGAATCTGTAGAAGCAATCGTTTTATTTGGGTGACGAAGTGGTCTTGGAGGCTTATCTACGAAAACAGTGAGATTACATTAAATGTCTAGCGGAAACGACACGTATTGTTTAAATTGTGTTGGTTTTTACAATTAATCAGATTTTTCTCAATCAACATATGTTTTCTTTATCAATTGGTACAATACCACATTTTTTAGAGGTGCTCATTCTTAGTGTATTACGTTTAATTGCATTTAAGAATTGACTAATTCGATTAGGCTTTTCCTTTGGTATTTCTGAGTAATACTGCAAATCTGCAGTTTCGTAATATAGAGAAAACGGTTCGCCAAGATTTCTTGCAAAGCCATTCGTCTAGAATCCAGAGGCTGCAAGTGAGTTCGCGTTTGGTGGCAAACCAATTCTTATTTTTTTCATTAGCAAATATCACACTTCTGGCTAGACAAGACATCGAATTTGATGATACCGCCAAATGTTTATTGTAGGATTTTTGTAACAATAATTACTAAGCCAATAGATACTATACACTTATGTAATACATATACTTATATATAAACGTCTAGCTTTCTCCGTCTGTCAGTCCGTCTAGAACGCTTTTGATTTTATATATTACTAATAGGTAACAAAGCAGCAGAGATCGGGTTTAGTCCATGCAT
>WYDF02043273.1:21532-40076 GCA_009867245.2 Adranes taylori | reverse complement strand
ATATTAAAGAATTTAAATCTCCTTAAGTGCATAATTTTGCTACATCACAATAGCTTATGTGTTCGCACCGAATAAATGTCATTATTCTAATTTGTGTGAACGTAATTTTATTGCAAAATTGAAAAATGTTAATATCATACGACAAGATCTTGTTTCGCTGTTTCCCGGTCTCATCAGGCATGAGTGTGTAATTATTTCAATTCAGTTTGACTGCCGTCTCAGTCTTTTGAGTCTACTATAGCCGCTTAAAAGCGTGTATTTTTGTCATTGTATTGTTAGGAGACGGTTATGATACCAAAAGTTCCAATCTTTGCAATTGGTGGCAAGTTGGTCGGAATTACGTTCACATAAATTAAGAGTAATGAGATTTATTCGGTGCGAGCATATATAAGGTATTGTGATGTAGCTAAATTATGCACTTAAGGAGATTTAAATTCTACTTTAATATTTCATACAATTGCAAGAACGATGCTTGTATACATTTTGTATACTTACACATCATTTAACTGGTAAATCCGACCAACTGGCAATCAGTTGCAAAGATTGGAACTTTTGCTATCATAACCGTCTCCTAACATAGAAGAAATTGTGAAAAAGCTGACATGCGGAGGAAGGGGAAATGGGAGATGAGGATGATGTGAAGTTGTGTAATAAGGGTGTAGGGAGAGTAGTGAAATTAAAAAGTGTATGTTGGAATGTTGCAGATTTAAACGGAAAATTATTCGACAATGAGTTTTTGAGTTATTTGAAAGAGTATGATATTATAGGTTTAGAGGAAACTTGGGTTGAAGAACACAAATGGGATGAAGTGAGAGAATTACTACCAAAAGGTTATTATTGGAGTCATCAAGAGTGTCCGGTGAGTGGAAGCTTATTTAATATATACATATATTGCAGATCTTGAAAAGGTGTTGCGTATTGGGCAGGATAGGGGTGCGATGTTGGGTAGTAAGAGGCTGGCCACTTAGTTATTCGGATGATATCGTATGTATGGCAGAGAGTCGGGAGAAGATGAAAGAGATGACTGAAACAGTGAGTAGCTATATGGAAAAGAGGGGAATGGATTTGAAGGTCGAAAAGACCAAGATATTGGTGTGTTAAAAAGGAGGAAGTAAGAAAGGTATATTTGTAAACGGAGGTAGAGTGATAGAATGTGTGAAAGAGTTCAGATATCTAGGTTTTATGTTGACTAGGAGCGGATGTAGCAGGAAACATGTGAGAATGTTCGTGAGAGAGGCGGAAACTGCAGCTATGAGGTTAAGTAAGGTATGGACGGATAAATTTGGTGAGTATGTAAGAATGAGATTTATGATATTCAATGTACGTATGAGAAGTATGTTAATGTATGGGGCGGAAGTAAGAGCAGTGAAGAAATGGAAAGGATAGAGATAAAGACTTCAGAATATTATTAGATGTGAAAAGATCGACCCCTGGGGAGATCTTGTTAAATAAGTGTTACATAAAGGGGATTAAAACGATGGTGAAGTAAGAACGAAAGGTCATGTTATGTGAAGATGAGAGGATGGTTAAAAGGGTGTGTATCGGTGTAATGAGATCAGAAAAGTATAGGAGAGAGAGGAATAAATGGGTGATGGGGAGGAAGATGATGTATGAAAAGTATGTATGGTCCATGGAAGAATGGTTTAATGGGGCAAAGAAATAGTAGGAAGGTGAGAGAGAATTGACACGGACGTTAGAGGGGGTGGAAAGACAGTAGAGGGAGGAGAGTATTAGGAACTGTTTATATAATAGGAAATATAACAACTACACGTGGAGGAGATATGCCGGAATACTTGAGATCATGTAATAATATGGATGAAAAGAGGCTGATTGCTAGGTTCAGGTGTGATCCGGGCACACTTAGAGGAGAGAGGTAACAGGTACTGGATGAAAGAAATACCATACACAATTTGTTTTCCAATAGAAAAGAAGTTGTTTTTCTATTATGTTGTTCTTTTTTGTAATTTTATTTTCCTAAATTTAAGAAGACTAATGTCTTGTTTTATTTATTTTTTCCGATTGTAAAAGATTAGGTAATGCGAATAAACTAATCTTGGCATTAACTTTCTTTTTATCTTTCATATACCATATACGTATGTAATATGTATAGGTATAGGAAAGATATAGGATTCATGTTTTGACAATTTTTTCTATATCGCCTTAGTACTTCTCTTGTGTCTCTTGTATTCACATCACTGCAAACCATTCATAAGGAATAATTTACTAGAAAAAGAAATGTTGCAAATAATTTTTTCTTGCTCAAAAATTTAGAAGGGAAATACGACATTCTCGGTGTCTGTGCTGTACGGATGTATGTTCCAGAATAAGTCTTTTTCTATGGGACTTACCTGGATTACATTTGGTAGACTGGTGCAAACAGTGATTCCTCAGAACGGTTTTCTCATTTTTTTTATAAATCCAATATGGCGAACAGGAGCCATTTTTTTGTTCAGAAATTTCATATTCGAACTAAGAGACTACTAATATGCACATATGTAGCACCTTGTAATGCGTCGCATAAAAAAAGTCCCCTGCCAAAATGTTGCCAAATTTTATAGGAAGCGGTGTTGCCGCGTTTGAAGTTTAACAAACTTTTGAAAATGTCACGGGAACGATGACAGATCGAACATTTAAATAAACTTTGTTTGATAGGCTACATAAGCACCCTTAGATTTTGTTTGAAACATTTTTTCTAAAATAACAATTTAATATACATGCAGGTGGTTTTTCTTTTGCAAATTTGCGGTTCTTTTTCTCAGACTCTGCAATTTTGATTAAATTTTTTGCATCAGAAGTTTCTTTAATACTTAAGCGATTAAGCGTGTTTAAAAAACTCGCACAACATAGCAGCGGAGTAATTTGACCTTGAAGAAAATAATATACTACCCTAAATATCTCAGTTCCTATGAAAGTTGTAAAAATGAAAGTTGGGGAACATATGTAAGTGTAGTGGCCCTCACCAATCTTTTTAGTAACACTCTGCCTATTTTTTTCATTTTAGTAGCCCTTGTAATTCTATTTAAAATTATATCACAAGTGATGGGCCTGACTCTTATCGTTTCGAAGATATGACCCTTAATAACTTAAAATTTCGCAACTTGTCGCCATGGCCACCGACATTCAACAATCATATTATACACATGTAAGCCCTACATAAGAGCTCATAAATGTAAAGTTACAGGAAAAATTATTTCACTTTGCATGAGACATATAAACTGCTTTTGCAAATGAATAAATGTTGTTATCAGTTGAGGGCACACATTATAATTTTCGGAAGGATTCAAAATGATTATTTTGTTGAGAAATTCAATTTTAAAAATAGAAGACTGAAATTTCGCTCACATTTAATATATTTTATTATGTAAAGCCTGCAAAGTTGAAGAAATAGAACTTGGGAACAAGTGTAAAACTCAGGGTCAATTTTACGCAAAGCGGACACGAATAAAAAGTGACTCGAAAACGGTAGTGGGAAAAATTTAGGTAAAAACGACAGCAAACTGCGCTAAAGCGGACAAATTCATACGACCAACGCAGTCTGGTGTGCGCTCTTTTAGAAATTAGCCGAAAAGCGTGTCAAGAGCGGACCTAGGCCATGCCAAACCAGCTGTCCGGGCCGTAGGCAAATATGGTGAAAATGGGAGTCAAGAGTGGCCGTAGAACGTGGAAAAGCGGACAGCAAACATATCCGCACCCGAGGCAAACATGGGGAGAAGGGGATTTATGGGTAGACGATTTATAGTTTAGACTAATGTTGTTTAGTTTATCCTAAACACTATTGTGCTAATTGAATTTACTAGACAACTTAAAAGGTGGCAGTCAAAACTAAAAGGTTGAACTTTATGTTTATGCAAGATATAACAAAACGTAGGACTTACAGTATATGAAAAATGGGATGGCGATCACGTCCATGAATCTTTTATCCTTTAGCCGCAATAAACCAAGTTCCGCAATTAGCCGCAATAATAACCAATTTTAAATCATTTAAATTATGGTGCAAAATAAATGAGGTCCAGTACAAGTGAAAATTTATAGTGTTTCAGAGCAGTGATAACTGAAAAACGTCACTTCGGCTAGGGCCCTATTTTATATTATAGATTTATCGAGTTTCTAACAGCAGAATGAACCTAATTTAATATGTTTAGCTGCTGTCTATCAGAGAACACCTATGACTTAAATGATTTATATCAGTTAAAGATTGCACTTTGGTTAATTTCGCTTTTAGGGCTTCAATAATTTTGCATCAGGTGCCTCAAAACATCCTAATCCTCTTTTAACTGAGATTTACTCAACATCTTATAGAAACTTATAAATTAAAATGCAAAATTTAATTTCGATATCAAAATATAAGTGTGAATCCGACGTAATCTGGAATATATCTGTTTATTTCCTTTCCATAATATCACAATAGAATACGTAGAGGTACAAAAGTCGACTAACTTCATCTGAAAATCTGAATACAGTTAGGTCATCTAGCAAATAAGCTTAGAGCTATACAATTCAGACATACATAGTCTATGTTCCCATTTTGAAATTGTTATAATAAGACCAGGGATCTAAATGGTCTATCTCTATTGTAATTGCACAAGACTAAAACGAATAAGGAATAAATTTTATATTCGCATGAATACGGAATATATGTAAAAGGTATTGCATACACTGCTATTTTAATTCACTAAATGTTATTTCCACAATTAAAACTTATGAGGTTTTATATAATATTTTGCAATGTTCATTATAAAATTCTATCATATTTTTAAATATTTCGGTCATCCAATTTAGATGAAGTCATTTTCATCTAAATTGTCATTAAACGCTTCAAGAATATTTGTGGCGGCAGGTTACGTAGAAACTGTTTTGTACTTTCTGCCGCGAGTTGTTTTTATGTTAATACAAAAAACTGTCAAGATCCCTTTACTGAGGTGAATCCATTATTACCTTGATGAAAGTTTTGGAGAGCCTTACAATAGTTAGCTATTGCTGTTTTCCGGACTTGAAACCTTGTAACATAAATCTAATTTTTAAATTATGTTATAGCATTATATTATACTTCATAAGTTAATTATTTACGTTCGCATTTGGCGGACAGAATACTCGTTAATATTACGAAATATTGTTTTTTTTACATAAGAATAAATATTATAAAGAACATTGGCCAGAAAAGAAAGAAAACTATAAGAACTAGAGAAAAATATGCTCATGGAGATAATATTAAATGCAAAGAAGAGGAAGAAAAAGAGCATGAAAAAAAGGAGAGTTAGATATAGTACACGCGGAGACATTTTTCACGTCTGCCGCTAAAACGGCCCATTAACTTTGATAAATGTTTTTTTGCGGTGCCGGCCAATTCCTCAATTTGCCGGCTAAATAATTAATTTCACCTCTCTCTACGTTGATGCCTAGCACTTGGCATCCAACAGTGTCGCTTCACGAACAAAATTAATATTTATGTAGGTTATAAAATATGGTAAATAAATATCGTATAAGGCTTATAGGCAAATATTAAGCTGAAATTTTAGAAATTATTTGTTGCAAAAATTTGTGGACGGGTTTTCCATCCCATCATTTATCGCTACCCCTTTCATACACAAATATAAATACTTCTCTTACCTGAAACAGATGGCATAACTCTCCCGATGGCTGAGGTAAGCCTTTGAATATAAATATTAACTTGATCCTTTGATGTACCAGTTTAAGTCAGGTAAGAGGGCGGAGCTCTGCCCCGCTCAAATATTTGTATTTGAAAAGGTAACGATGTAAAACTATAATACTAAAATAAACTAAATCAGAAAACAAAATTTACTTTAGAGAATGAAACCTATTCTCAATTAAAATTCGTAGATAGTCAAACGATATAGTGACACCATATATTTAAAAGAAATTGAAAAGAAGAGAAATGTTTGATGAACTCATCTTACAACGGCTTCAATCTATAAATACCGAGATTTTAAAGAGATTTAGTTAGATCCTGATTTGAGACAAGTTGAAAAGCAGCAACAGCAGTCTCCAGCACAGTCAACAGCAACAGCAGCAACAGCAGCACCAGCAGAAAGTACAGCGATAGTCGTCAGAGATTTAACGCGTTCGGTAAGCGATTTCATATACCATTCGCTGCTATATAGTTCGCATGTATTTTGCATAGCTTTGTTTCGCCTTCTATCTCACCAGCAACCTGCCTCATGCTCACTAGAATGTATAATTCCAACCCACGCTAAACTGGGTTGGTTTTAATCAATTGACAATAGTAACACCGACGATCAAAGTGGTGTTACGCTGTATACGGTGATTCCTTCGTATACCTTCAGCTAGAGCGTATACTTCTAATCTGCGCTAATCGGAGTTAGTTAGTCACTCGGCAACAGTCACCTACGATCAACGAGGTGTAATGCGTCTATAGTACTTCCTTTTCACGCCATTTACTAGAGTTTATAATTCTAATCTACACTAATCGGGGTTAGTCTTAGTTGCTCGACAACAGTAAAGTTGACGATCAACGCATTGTTACGCGTCACAGTATTTCCTTTCCATACTACCTACTAGAGTGTGTAATTCTAAGCTACGCTATGTTGGTTTTAGTCACTCGCCAACTGCGAAGGTGTAACTGCGAAAATCAACGCGGTGTTATGCACCTATACTGGATTCCTTATATTTCCATCGGTTCCATTTTTTTGTTATTTTATCGACGCACATTTTTACTGCTTTACAAGCACCGCTTGTATTTTGTTTATAATACAATCGCTATTGTTTATTTGCTAACAGCTATTAATGCGATATTAATTTAATTTGACATTTTATTATTGACGTTTGACTGAGTGACGTGATGGATTGACGGAGTGATGGAGTGACGTTTCATAGTGCATTTATATATTTTTTTGTTTATATTGTCTAAGAAGACCCACAGGCATTATTTTCTAAAATCGTTAAAGCGGTTTTATTAATTAGCAGTTAAAATCTTGTTCAGCTACCGGCAAGAACACCATCATCTGGACTACTCACGTACTGGTAGCTGTCCGTACCCTCAAAGAGTCCACTGAGGACCGGTGGAACAATATGAACGGTTCCAACGTACGGTCTCACGTCCGCCCGCGATTCATATTTCCGAAAGTTATTATATTCTGTAATAAGATATTAGTTAGTGCTATCGGTGACAATCGCTAGGACTCTCCGTTAGCAGCGTCACAATTTGAGGGAATTGATGAGGGAGAAAACCTTTCCAGAATTTATGAGAGGTAAGTACGCTCACCAATTCTTTTATATTTAGTTATAGTTTTTATTTCTTCTTAAATTGCTCAGCAATACCCTTGGTAACATTACTCTTTAACATATAAATTATAGCAAAACAATTAAGTTGCAAATTAAAGACCTGATCGTGAATAACAAAGCTCTTTAAAACTGATTGCCATAAAATTCTTTTTGGAAAGAAAAGAATTTTATTTATTATTAATTTTAAATAATTAGAAAGAATATATTCACCAACAATGTAATCAAACACTAACTCGGTAAACCCTAACAGATTCCCTACATTTAACAGAGAGATTACTAATCATCCCTCTGACACAGAAAGACTTCAAGTACGAAATTAGCATCACAAGAACAAACACATTCCAAGCACATTCAAAGAATGCACACATTCCCAATAATGAAAATCGACGAAAAATTTGGTGCTCACTCACTTACGCAAAGAAATTGAAGCTGCCAATAAACATTTCCATATTAAATTAAGTTGAATTTATTTCTATTCACCCTAATTTATAAAAGAGTACGTCACTGCATTTTCCTCATGTGATTCAACTAGAAATGGTTATACTGCTTTTCGAAGCGTTATATCATTTAATTTTTCATGTTGTAGGAGTTTTTATTAGAACATGGATTATCTTACGAACGGTAAGGACATCATCAAATTAATATCCTTGTGACAGTTATTTCTCATAAAATAATATACTATTATATCATTTTCTTTTTCTGTCACGTGAGTGCTTGTAATCTTTATATAATGGAGTATAGTAATATAATGACTTTGTCATTCTTATCCTAGAAACCTTATTTTAATAACATTAGCCCTAAGAATTTAATTGGTTGTTTGTTAAATTACAAAACAACCTAGTACTTATGACATTTTCGTACTGATTTTAAATTGAATTGGATTTTATTAAATACGTAATTAGTTTCAAAGCACAGTCCTGGTGGAGAATAACAGATTTTTCAGATAATAGATATTATTACTAGTATTTTACTTATTATTATTATTACTAAATAAAATGTTCTTGTCCAGTTGTATGCAATATCAAATGAAAATCATCGGTAGTTGGACATCTGGTTTTATTTGAAAAAAACAACAAATCAGTAAACGTTTCGAAACTTCAAGTAGCTCATCATCAGTGCTAAAAAAGGACATTACACTTTGGAACAATTTTGGTAATTTTAATTCCCTCGAAACAGAATTAAAAAACAAAACTACCACCTGAAAAAGACGACAGACACAGAACAACACAGTGCCGAGTCAAGTCCCGTCTCAAACAAAAGGTGCACCCACTAACTTTGAAATTCTGACATCAATCAGTATTCTCAGCGAAGAATCTGATTCCGACGTTCCTCAAATGGTAACTGACAAAAAAACAAAACTCAGAAAGCACCAGAAATAAAAACAAAGGTGTCTCCAATTATTTTGCGTAAAACTGAAGCATGGAGTAAAATACATTCTGAATTTTCCAAACGAAAATTAAATTTTTCTAAAGCGTTTTCAGATTCAAACGGGGAACCACTAAAAATGTTTGATGCATATCTAAAAATGTTCGATGCAAAAATGTGGTATAATTATCGGGGAAACACTAAAATGACGATACAGACAAGATCGAATACTACACCTACCAGCTGAAGAAGGCAAATTACTGAAAGTGGTAATCCACGGTATTCTCAGCACCATCGACGTAAAAGAAGTTACAGAAGATCTCAAATCTCCAGGCTTCTGCATCGATGAAATCACAAGATTATTTCGAAAAGCAAACGCTAATAAAGCACTTTTTCCTTTAGTGCTACAAAAACATATTTATGACACCAAATCCATATGCAAATTATGGGTAACACTTAAGCCATTAAAATCTCAACCAGGAATAGGCCAATGTCATCGGTGCCAGCTTTATGAGCAAACTCGAAGTAACTGCAACACACACCCCAAGTGGGTAGGACCACTGGACTCATGATTGCAAAAAATCGAACGAAAAGCCAGCAAGGTGCACAAATTGCAATAAAGACCACCCGGCAAATATCAAGGGCTGTCCAGCTTACTCAAAGAACATTGAGAAAGATAAGAAATCTAATTCAGTGTTTTACATCCAAATGCGGTGCAAAACAAGAACGCTATTACCACCACTGAAAACACCAAATTAAGTTTAACAAAAAATACTGATAAGGACACAACAACGTAAGAGCAACGCAAGTATTTAAGGAAAACGCAAACATGATTAAAATATGGGCTAGCAAATAATAACAGTAATTAATTTCGCCATGGAATTTATTCAACAATTGATTACATCGAAAATGTATACACAACTAAGAAAACCTACAGATCGCATTCAAATGGAATACTTAACAAAAAAATACGAATTAAAAGAATTCGTCGAGCGCACGCACCCAGACATCGTTCTGCTGAGCAAAACTCATCTCAGGGTAGGCAACAATTTAAAAATTCCTCACCCAGCACTTCGGAAAACTAAATTTATTTTCCACGTACAAAAGGCCTAATGCTTCACTCAAGAAGCACGATCTAGACACAGTCTTAATCCACCACTCAGCAGCAACAATTATAGCTGGCGACCTAACTTGCAAGAGTCTTTCTTGGAATAGAAAAATACACAACACGTTGGAAAAAAGCTCGAGGGTTACGCAGAAACCTAAACATAACAATTGGTGGTTAACAAAAGAAAACCATGTCAACCAATACACTATGGACAAGGACGCCCAGACGTACTTGATGTAGCTATATTAAAAGAAATTAGGCAGCAATTCGCCGTCACCATTTTGTCCGAATTATTTTCTGATCACAATTGTGTGCTGCTTGAATTTGGTCTTCAGAGAAAACTAAACAAATTAACCAAGGGGACAAACAAATTAACCAAACTAGTACATGTTAAGCTAAGCTCTCTCACAAACGATCAATGGGAGCGCAAACTTGAAACCCTATACACAAAATACAACAGCCTTTCGCACATGAAAAGGGCTCTTACAAAAAAGAAAAACAAAATTCTCCCGGTCATGCGGTATACGGCATCGTAAACTCTGATGAAGATAAAGCAAACGTCTTTCCAAAGTTAAAAATCCAATGCTCTCCAAATTGGACTTTCGCCGATTTAGATTTCATTGAAAAAGTAGAAAAGAAAACTCAGAAATTCTTTAATCAAGCCTCAAACGATCTGTTAAGGCTTTCCTAGGAAGACGAATTGAAAACAAGTATCAATAACCGGGCAAGTGCAAGAAAGCACCAGGGCCTCATGTCATAAACAACCATATCCTCAAATTGCTGCACCCAAACGTAGTGACTAGATTTAAAACAATAATCAACGAAGCTCTTGAATTCACGTACTTTCCAGTAACGTGGAAACATGCAGATGCAATATTTTTATTCAAATCTGGAAACAGCTTATTTCCCCAAGATTATCGTCCGACAAGCTTATTGCCTTCATTAAGAAAAATATATGAGAAAATCATCTTCATTAGGCTAAACGAAGCAATACCAAACCATGATCTAAAAAGCGAACAATTTGATTTTCAATCAAAACACTCTACCACCGATCAGATTTCTACCAGATTTCTACCACCAATTGTCGAACATATCACCAAAAGTTTCAACAAAAACAAATCTAGTGGAATGTGACTTCTAGATATTTCTAAAGCATTTGATTAGGTATGGCATGAGGGAATACTATACAAGTTATTCCAAAATGGTTGCCCAACGGAAGAATGCTAGTTAATAAAATACTATCTCACCAACAAAAGCTTTTGGTCCAAATTAACCACGAAGGATCCACCTTTAGAAAAATTACTCACTAAAAGACTTCAAGACGTAGCTACTCTTCTAGAATCCTGGTTCCACAAGTGCAGACTAGTATTTAATATTAAAAAAACACAAGCTAAATTTTCACAAAACGCAAAAAGCACCAGACAAGCAATCAAATACATGATGCTGGAAAAATAAAGCAATATACATAATAGATGCAGCAGGCAAAGTGAGAAATATTACAGGTATACTAAGCCCGCTTATGAAAAACGCAGCTCTCTTTCGCAAAGTAATAAACTTCTCTTGTTACAACACCGTCCGACCATGACACCGCATGACATACGAACTACGCGACCACTAGCTGCATTATAAAACTGCAAAGAATTCAGAACAAAATACTAACAAATATCGTGCAAGCATCATGGTTTGTCCGCAATACTCAGATTCACAGAGAACAGTCTCAATAGAAAAATATCTAAAAAATACATCTACCAAATTCTACAAAAGGACATAAGAACACCCTTAGACAGAAGGCAACCGACTACTCAATAGACGATATTAGAAAACACAAAAGGCTCAAAATTGGTATAATTCCATAAACAATCAAACTCACAGCTCGAGTAAAACTCAGATCACACCAATTCAGATAAAGAACACATATTACGCAGCAAGAAGCTGAGGTTTAGCTGTTAAAAGTCAATGATCAATGCAATGTTCGAAGTTGTTAAAAATGCTCATTCTTTGAATTGAAGCATAATTTCTAAACGATATGGTATTATCGCTGAAACGAAAGCAATATTAAAATATAGTCTGATAATCAAGTGAGAGTGCAAAATCGTCCTGCTTATTAGAAAACAGTGTGCTTTCTAGCTAAGTTAATTTATGAGAGATTAAAAGAAGAAGCTGGGAGAGCCTGCCAAAGAGGAATGGTTAAAACTAGTACTGGTTTGTTCAGCCGATCTAACAGTCGCTGTAGATATTTGGCATTACATCTAGATAACAGGAGGTGGCAAGGGCTGATATCTAGAGAGAAACTCAAGGCTACGATAGAAGGAGGTGGCTATACCACTCAAACCTTATTCAACATAGATGAAATTGGAAGAAGATGCCTAAAATAACTTCTGCCAGAACTCGGTGTGCTTTCCAGCTAAGTTAATTTATGACAGATTAAAAGAAGTAGCTGGACAAGGCTGCTAAAGAAGAATTGTTTAAAGCTAGGACGGGTTTGTTCAGCCGATCTAAAAGTGGCTGTACATAATGGGTATCGCATCGTAGAAAACGGGGAGCTGGCAAGTTCTGGCATCCAGAGAGAAACTCAAGGCTGTGATAGAAGAAGGTGGCTATATCAGCCAAATGTTATTCAACATGGATGAGACTGGAAGAAGATACCTAAAATAACTTTTATCGTGCGTGATGAGAAAATCTTTCCAAGTTTTAAAGCCACTAAAGATCCAGCTACAGAAAATCAATCTAATGCTGGCGTGCTCGTCATTTGCAAGACCAATCATAAAGCTTAGATGACAGATTCCCCATTTGAGGACTGGTTTGATCTTCACTTCATATTTGAATCCCCTGAATATTGCCATTCTAAACAAATCCCATTTAAAGTGATATTATTATTAATAGGCAACGCACCGAGTCATACTTCTTCTATTCTAACTAATTTCAACCCACGAATTAAACTTGTATTTTTGCTGCTAAATAGAACTAGGTTGCTTCAACCGATGGAACAGGGATCATTAAAATATTTATTGCTTATTACACGAATTGTTTACGCAGTTGTATCACTCTATGCAACAAAGCAACGAGATCTCTGAAATAATTCAATCTTTTAGATGCCGTGAGAATCAATGGACAATCTTGGAATGAAATTTTACAAAACATTTTAAATGTCATCTGCAAAAAACTGTCCATTTTGTTACCATTGAAATCCCGACGAAATCAACGGCAGAGCCTAATCAGATTGGTAATGTGACTGAAGAAGTTATCGATCTGGCCAAACAATTAAATCTAGAAGTGGATGCTGATAATCTTAAGTGGATGATTTGATTTTAAGTACAATTTAATATACAATGGAGGTAAATATATTCTTTTAGGATTTACTGAAGGGACATATGTAACATTTTTCTTCCCAGGGATCATGGATTTGCGTTTAGGCCACAATTTTGTAACGTAGTGATTCTTTTCATCTCTGCTGTCCCATCCGCACAAAAAAGCAGCAAAATTTCATGTACCCAATTTGCAAACGAAGCACTAAACCAATAACCTTCAAATCACCATAAATGTACCATTTATATTTTTCATATTCACTTGACAGACATTTTCTCTAACACTAGTTTCATATGTTCATACGTCTCTTTCATATCAGCGGCATGCACCATAGGTATTAATGGAAGTTTATTGCCAATATGTAGCATCACAGCTTTTAAACTAACTTTGGAAGAGCCTATTGACAGGCGCAATTTATCTGGGCGATGTTGACACTCAAAAGTTTGCTTTACAGAAGAAATATTATTACAAAACACAATTCCATTTTCTTCAGAAATTGGTATTCGAAATCACTATGACGCTTATCCTTTTTAGTAGATTCTATTCGTTGAGTCTAGAAGTTAAAATTGACAGATTTGAATCCCTGATGAGGTCATTAAGGTCTTGTTTATTTGATAAGGTTGTGATGAAGCACTGACTTCATATGTACGATTACTTCTGTCAGAATCAGAGCAATTTAAAACTATGTTACCATCATATACTGGTACAGGGTACTGTTCCTGTGTAAGACTTGTCGGGCCTCATTACAGATGGCAAATTTGGATAATTAACCATATGTTATGTTTTAGATGTGAATCCCTTAATCTTCTTTAAACAAAAATAACAATCTGTTAAGTGATCTTTCTGTTCCCTCGAAATTATAGGAATTGCAAATAGCATATGAAGTATACCATTTTCCATTCAGTCAACAGTCCAGCACATAAAATACAGCATATATCCAGGGCCCAGCTTTTATCAAAATCACCAACTTGACAGACATGCTGGAAATTGGACTAGGCTACTAATAGCCAACACAGATTTATGGATAAGCAGAAAACACGGGGAACACAGATGTTAACGGGATTCCAACAATTCCGAAAAATTCCAAACCTATCTCAAAAGAATAGTAAAGTCCGATAACGATAATTGAAAACAGTGTGGAGTCAATAAGGGTGATGCTGCGCAAACAATGATAAGCTATCATGCTTGGAAATCATAAAGAGAGGAGCTGGAAAAAGTCATAGGTGAAAAGATCACAGAGGACCGAATAATGCAAAGAATGTTGGATGATGCAGAGTGCTGGACAGCAATAAGAAACTTTTCAGCCAACATACAAAAATCCAAAGTACAAATGGCAAGTAATAAGGTAAGTTCATCGCTCTACGGGCGTGTCAACAAACAAGAGCACGAACTGATTGATTGAAATACCAGATTTGGTGTCAAGAATACCAATGTTGGTGATGCTCGCCGGGTCAGTAGTATAGAGGAAGGTTTTTCTTAATAGGTTGGAGCCCAATACTGTGTATACCCATGGGGCTCAGAGCAATAGCCTCTCAGTCCCATTGCTAAAGTAAACTGTATCAAGAATTAAACAAAAATAGTAGCTTGAGCATTTTTTTTGGATCAAATCTCTTAAAAAAACTTGACAGCCAAAGTAAATTTCATAACATTTACGCACAAGTGGCGTGAAATTTCGCCTCTGAGACTTGAAAGTTAGTTCACCGCAAATGTTGCAAAAATTATCCACATCATTTAAGCACTTTCTGTAAAAAACTAAAATACTATTCTACGTCAAACACAATACAATTTGAAATGAAAAATTAAGAAAATACATACAAGTAATATGTATAATATGTATTCGTACTATCACGCTCACGTCCACTGCAATATTGCCGATGCTTTTGACGCAACATAACGGCAGAGAAAATAGGTCTGCGTATGTTGGAACTAGGTTACGTCATGGCCATCTACTCTCGGAACATGTAGATTTCCGTTTGAGTAAAACAGCTGAGTAAAACAGCACATCATTTCTTTAAATATCAGTTGAATAAAACCGTTAAATATATTTAAATTCAGGATAGAAAAATGTACTGGAATAACAATTTAGATATCTTGTGAAAAAAAGCGTCGAGTGTTATCGAAATGTAAAAATGTTGCTTGTAATCATTACAAGAGACGGCAACGAAATTGGAAAATTTGCTAACTTCATCACATATCACTTAGAATAAATTTTGCTTTTTCTAAAATGGTTTATTTCTACTGCTGCAGCAACACACCGAGCATTGTAACGAAAATTTTATACTTTATTCCGATGGACAGTATTTAGAACAAGTGTCCAACCTGAAACTAGCAAATCTAACAGAAAACTCCAAATTAAAATATAGCAGATAATATATGTAGGAAATATCCACGTCCAGAAGCGAATGTGACAAATAAACAATAATGCATAGTTTGAGTTGGAAATATATTAATCATCCCAGTTATAGTAGTTACTCTTTGTTACAGAACAAAGTTACTCTTTGCATACTCTTTTTGTTGAATAAAGGATTATATAATGTCATTGGCATCTCGCTAAATTAAAATGGATTCGTTGTCACTCTATTGTCCGAAGTGCACATCCTTTACCAAGAAACAGTGGAGTATCCATTCAATATCAATAAGCCTAACAGATCCAACGTATTTCTTCCTCTAGCTATTCATTTCATTTTAAAGGAAGAAAAACGATATCCGTTGCTAAAAATAATTAAAGCTAACCTCATACTATATGCAAATATAATGAGTTCTTTAAATTGAAATGTATATGTTATGGGCAAAGTGGATAATTGGGGCACTATTTAAAATGCCCGAGCATTATGAAAATAGACTAAAATGATTGGAAAGTTTAATCAATTCGCATTTATTACATAAATTTATCACACTGTCTGGTCATTGTGAATAGTACTCTGTAGCTATTCGATAAAGTGAGTAAAACGTTTTTCTTTTTATAAAATTATTTTATCTAAGAAGAGTTAAGTGCTAACTCAAACAATTAAGTGCTAACTAAAACTAAATATTCCTTTGGTAAATAAAATAAATACATTCATTCAGAAGGTATTTATTGGAGCAGTCTACATTTTGGTGGCATTGTGAGTTAGAGTGCTCCTCTTCTTTGCGACATTTATGTGCATCGTCATACACCATTACAACCGCATAGACTATAGCCTTGGAACGGACCTTCTCGAAGTGAAATTTCAACATGATTTTACTAACATAGGCAACCTGCCCCACAATCGTGCCAGAATGATTTCCTGAACAAGACCAAATAGTAACAAGAAGCAAATCTACTTAAAAATCCTACATAAAATCTAAATGCAAGTTGGTTGACCTTGGTATTTAACTTGGTTGTAACTCGATTAAATGCATGGTGCAGGCAGAGCTGCCAGTGTATTTAAAAATAAAACTAGTATTTGAAATTTTTTATATTTACAATTCTCAAATGTACAAATGTAATGTTTACTATTATTGAAGATTATAGTAACAAAACGTGAAATGCATAAAATAAATAAAATGGCACTGTAACTGTTATAATACAGAGAAAATATATACTACATTTTGCTTCTATATAAAAATTAGTGCGGGAGCGTACATGGACGTATGTGTTTTTTTGTCGAAAAAGTATAATAAACATGTTAGAGGACAAGTTAGAAATTCACACAAATAAAAACAAGGCAAGATTATTTTACTTCTGGTTTATTTTAAACTTTAAAATAAAAGAAATTGATAAGAAAAGATTTGTTTTAAGAAATTTCTTCTGAAAAACTACCAGACAATATAATATTAACTAAAAACATGGGGCAATGTCTACCTCTTCCACTGCTTCATTGGTGGCACTCACAGGATTGCTTCCCATGCATCTACTAGTGAAGAGGAAGGCTTCAAATCAGGCCACGGCTATCTGTAGGACAACATGAATGAAACATGGCAATCTTACAGGACATTTAAAAATGCTCAAAGAGCCGGAGACGGCATCACTCACCGACTGCAGGTGGGATAACAAGCCACTAAAGTTCAACTTTGAACAAGCATTAGTAGTTACCATTGATATTAGAGATGTCTGCGAAAATGGATCTTCATTAGGCAAATGTGCGTTGAAATGGTGTACAGATGCTTCAAAATTGGATAATGGTGGAGCAGGGGCTGGAGTACATGGGCCTAAGTGTAGTACAGTGATTTCAGTGGGTACACACAGCTCTATTCTACAGGATGAAATAGTAGCCATTGATAACTGTGCTCTAACACTCTCTAAAACTATGCTCTGATAACTGTGCTCTAAAACCTGTGAGTCTAAGCCCTTATGGGACTGCCTGACGCACCTGAAATAACTGGCAAGACTACCATTTAAGGTTATGATGGGTGACATACACCTGACATAAATATGAAAATATTCAGTCTCAACAAGGAATTGCCCATATATACGGGTTATATTAGGGGACATGGCCCTCTAAACTACCATATGCATAAAATTAGTAACGTTGAGAGCCTACATGTCGATTATGCATTGAGATGAAAGAAACGGCGAAAGACATGTTATGTGAATGTCAGGCAGTATCGAGGAGTACTATTCTGATTTGCCTGAACAACGACACGATTGAAGAGAATTTATTATTGTTATTTATGTTCATTGTGATTTTTATTGTGCCACTTAATGTGAAATTCAATGTTAAATTTTGTACTTACATTTAAATATAATATGACCTGGTAATGGATAGTCTTTTTACGACGGGTTATCATCTAGTACAATATATTGGCTGTTGTGTGCATGTGCTTTTACAGATACACCACCCCTTTTGATTAACCTTTAAACCGAAACACTGGTCCCTCAGATCTTTAGTGCTACATCATTGTAAGCTGCAGCAACGCTGTTGGCTGTAATCCCCTCTCCTTTTGATTATCGAGTGTAATATACACGCGCATTATAACGTTTAGTATTTGGCGGCTTGCCTTGAGAGCATATATCAATATTTGAAAAGGCTTCGGTTACGCATACCGGCCATTTCGCATTAGGCTATTGACTGAACAGTTATATGGTACCGTATGTTTCGCATTATATACTGAAAAAACGTTTGTTTTGAAATGCTTTTAGAGTCAATATTTGTTTTTATTTTTTTTAGACTAATTATCATGGATATTCCTTCTACGGGTAGTGGAAATATTACAAAACGTAAACGAAATCAGTCAGTTTTTGTGAGGAGATCAGATTGAAGAAGATTAGATCGGGGTTAGCATGAAAAACTAAGAGCCACAATAGGTCTTGAGCAGTGTTATAATGATTATTTACATTTACGGTGACAATGTACAAAAATATACGAACAATGAAAAAAGTACACGAAATCAATTAGACTAAAAATACTTTAAGAGTTTATTAGAATCTATTATATAAGTCATTAGCATAGCATCACACAGCGCGCCATTAGCATAGCATCAGAAATTAAATTTTTTCAGAAAACAATTTATGTGACATTAAATCAAAGGCTTTGCTTAAGTCAA
>WYDF02043273.1:0-21522 GCA_009867245.2 Adranes taylori | reverse complement strand
CAGCGCCCAATTAGCAAACCACCCCCAAAATTTCCGGCGGGAAGAAGAAGAAGAAGAGGTTTGGTGGGCTTTAACTCAGGGCCCGGGGGGGGGGGGGGTTGGGGGGGGGGGAGGGGGGCAGAATCGGCCACACACTCCTACAGTGCTTTGTATTCATCCAATAGGGGAAGCAGAAGATGGCCATTAGCAATATTTTATACGCTAATAAATATAAGTTGCGTCAACAATGTCAGATTATATTTATGATACCGTCAACATCATACAATAAAGAGACCCGGTTTTATTAAGTGTTTGGAAATGTCACTCTTAGAAACACATCTTCAAAGGCATTTAGCAATTCCAAAATTTCCTAGAGATCTAAAGTCACTTATACGTCAAGTAATTTCCAAAAAAATGGAAAAGCCGGTTGAAGAAGTACCATGTGATATACTTCAGAAACATAAAATATGTTCTAAGAGTCCGTCTGATTAGGAGATAAAAAGTCATACAAATGCATAAAATGTAATTAATAACCCCATTTGTTTGGAAAACATATAACTTGTCTGATATATCTGAAATATTAGTTCTATGTTCTGTGTTCTTATTTTTGTAATAATATAGATTAAATAAGTATATAAATTTATAATGAGAGTTTATTTAATGAAAATTTACAGCAAACAAAATTGTTTTTCTTGTACAGAAAATATATACATTTATTAGAATTTTCTACCAGCAGCTGTTTCTTAATACATACGATGCAACTATGTTTCTGTTTAAGCGTTAAAGCATCAGCTGGACATCAACGGGGTTGGATTTTTAAATTGGTTGTAACTGTGACCCAAATGTTATCTATTTCTAATTTCGTTTCTCTTTCTGGAGTTTCACTTATATTATTATGTGACAGGACTGTTAATTCTAACCTTTATTGGCATACATATTGCTCCAACAGGTCACAGCCCAGTAGTTTATATGTCTATGTTTATTTGTACGTGAAATGCTGCGCAAAGATATTAAGAATTTGCCTAATTATCACTTTGTCCAATAGCTACAGAGCACTTTTCATAATTATCATAGAGTGCAATAAATTAAATCGCCTAATCATTTTGGTTCATTTTCATAATTCCCGTGCAGCTTAAGTATTGGCCAAATTATTCACTTTGTCCATAACAAACTATTCTCCACTAAGACTATTTTAAACTAATAGCCAGAAAAATCCAAACTCATGTTTACTGGAAGAAGAATAAAAAGTAATGATCTGTACTGGAAGTGTGTTCTGTACTTCATGTACTGGAAGTCATATTAGTAGATTTGGCATAAAGCAAAGGTTGATTTATTTAATTGTGCTCCTTTCACTTTATAGATCATTCTTCTTCTTACACAGTCTCCCTATCGGAGGTTGGTGATCCAAAGTGCTATAGAACCCATGACACCGCTGCTCGAAATGTCTCCGTTGACGTTCTGTTGTAGCAACGCCTTAGGTTCTTTAATTAGGAGATTTGTTTTCTCCCTACCAACCTTTTTCCGTCAATTTTTCCTTCTATGATGTATCGGAGAATTTCGTAGTGCTCGCCTCTCATGATATGCCCTTTTCTTAACAGATCTTTGTTCTTTCCCATCCTCCTGTGTACCTCTTTATTGCTTTTCCTTTCTACACATGATATTTTTAGCATTCGCCGATACAGATACATGTCGAATGCCTCTATCTGATTATCCAACAATTGGCTAAGGGTCCAACTCTCTACCCCATAGGACGGGAAATATATGCTGCATCGCACATACGAATGCGTATTTGCAGATTCAGGTCTATATTCGTGAAGATATGCTTCATCGCTATGAATGTACTCGTGGATTTTTCTATCCGTCTCAGAATTTCTTTTTTGGGGTCAACCTCTTCATTAGCAAGGATCCCAAGATATTTTAAGGAAGGCACTTGTTCTATAATCATATTATTGATTCATATGATTGCTCTTTCCTATGTTTTAGAGAACAGGACCACTTTGGTTTTCTCGATATTCATGTTTAAATAGAATTGCGCGCTATAATCAACAATGCGATCTCTGATGTTCTGTAGGTTTGATAGGCGACTTGCCTATATAACCATATCGTAGGCGAACCGAATATTGCTGATTAACTTGCCAGTGATTTTGATACCATCTCCTACTACTTCAAGTGCTTCCCTAAACACAACCTCGTAATATATTTTGAAGAGGAGCGGCGACAACACACATCATCCTTATCACCACTTCCTCAGATGTGCTTTCTTCAACTCTACCTCCAGCCGTTTGATTGCAGTATAATTTTGTGATAATGCTTAGATTTCCTGCATCGACAGTGATGACTCTAAGGGTCTTTGATGTGATGATGTGATACACTATCAAAAGCCTTTCGATAATCAATTAAACACGCATACACATCGATATTCATGTCTTTGCAGCTTTGTGTGCGACTGTTTGAAGAAAAGATCACTTCCTTGGTGTTTACACCATTCGTGAATCCAAACTGTGTATCGCTGACCTGTCTTTCACACTTAACATATGTGCGGGTGTGAATGATACGTAAGAACACCTTCAGCACGTGGGACATTAAGATGGTCATGCGATAGTCTTCACAATGGGAGGCCTGTTGGTATCATTCCAGCTTTATATATCCGTGAGTCCGTGAGAAGACCTATGCTATCAGTTTCTATGATCAACTTTAACGTTTTTGCATGCATTTTGCATGGGCCCACAGCTTTTCGGTTCTTCTGAATTTTAATCGCCCTTCGCACCTCATCCTTTGTAATTTCCGGGCTGTCCTCGTTGACTATGTTATTCCCTAATGGTTGTTCAGACCTTGCGTCCTAAAACAGATTATCAACATATTCTTTCCACCTATTTAGCGCTTTTCCTCTATGCCTATCCACATTTTGTTAATACGCCTCGGTACTGTTTACGATGACACTTTGTTCGTACTTTGATCTTTTTGTGAATATTAAACAAATCATATTTGGCCTGGAGCTCCTTTATTTCGCTGCATCTTTCCATCAGTCATATCTCCTTTGCTCTTCGACATACTCTTTTCACCATTCTGTTCAATCCTTTGTATCGACTGCCATCTGTATCCTTTTGCTTCCTTCTATCTTCCATAAGCTGCAGAATTTCGCCGTTATCGATGGTTGTTTTTGTCAAAGCGCGGAACCCCATATCTTGTTCTTGACTATCTGTTCAGGGACTTTTTATAACTCATTAGTTAAAGGTATTTAGAGGAGTACTAAGGTACGAGGGGAGTAATTGTATTAAACGAAGTATTTATACTAAATTAACTGTAGTAATTGTACTAAGGAAATTTACAAAAACTTCAAAACACGAATTCTATATCTTCCATATAACTACATGTACTACGAACATATATGGGAGATAAAAATAGACGGGATATATACATATTTGGTACATGAGGGATAAAAATTACATGTCCAAGAGACCTGCATGAAAGCATGTGATATGTGACATGCATAAAAGTCAAATGTCTAAAAGTCTATCTACGTCACATGCCCAAAAGACAAGCAGTTTGTTTTAATATTTGTTTCTTGCTGAGTTCTCGTACTATATTAGAAAATGAGCGCAATGTACGCCCGGAGGACTAAATTACCGAATGAATATATCCTTAATCCAATTGAACCGATTGAGGAAAAACAGAAATGAAAAGAGAATGTAGAAAGTACATGTCAAGAGAATGATATTCATAGGATTAGTACACGAAACGCTGATCTACAAGTTGCGTACTGAATAATTTATTTTTCAATTTACTATAAGATAAAACACAGTAATGAGGAAAAACGTTTTGAAATCTTGTCAAATAACAACACTTGTAATGATATTATGACATCACGACTTAAAGATGTGAGATTTTCAAATTGTGCACTTGAGTGTGTTAGATGCAATTTTTCTTCGGGAGCCTTATTTTTAAGCTAATCCAACGTAAAAAATAAACGCTTGGGCCATTCTTTCTTAAAAGTCGTCAGAGTCGTATGTTGAGCATCTAATATGCATTATGTAGCAGCAGTGGACTGAATAATGAACGTCGGCTGATTCAGATTCATATGGATATTTTGCGAATTAGTGAAGGTGGTTATTTAAGGTCTAAATGCAACTATTACTCGCATGGATTTTTATAAGGCGAGTTTACTATACTACTTTTAACTAACAATAATTATAATACCAATTTACACGGTGAAATATATATAATGCAATTGAATCTAACAGATTGATAACTTGTTTTATATAATGAATATCTAAATTTCTAAGTCGGCGAGAGCCCGGGAACTTGGATTGTCTCTTGTAGACGAAACTGAAGCAACAGCATATAATCAGCAACAGCGAGCTAATTACCCTTCATAGCTACAAATTTAATGTAACAAACAAACAATTTTCAATTTTCTCGGATAACTACAATTAAGTATCGGCTGACGAATGATTTAATGTTCTATGGTTCGCTCAAAATGTATTTGTTATTAGAGTAACGGAACTTTTAAATCTTAATTAGATAGGTGCTAATTTCGAAAATTATAAATGATAGACAATTTATAATAATTAGTCTAAAAATTGAGGCTGGTTGGACACGTGCTTCTGGCATAGTGGCGTTGCCTTTATCAACACCCTCTCTTTCCAACTATAGGCGCAATGTATCACTGCATCGAATTGGGAAGCTTATACTTAACAATTACGCTATATATGCCTCTGTAAACAAATTATTATAATTTCCCACCTGAAATTAAAGTGTATTTAAATTTGCATATATTAAGATGTTAGATTTATATTTATTCGCTGTATACTGCATTTGACATAATGCATTACACCACCTGTATGTAATATATTTGGACGAAATAGCACCTTACAAGTTGAGACGAACTATTAAAGTGTATTATATATAACCAATGAAGCAAGGGATTTTAACAATCAAAGTTCGCCTCGTATAAGCTTCTATTGGGTTCTTTTTCTGAGAAGCGTCGGAAAACCCTAAAGATGGTCAAAGTTGTTTCTACAGTGTCAAAGTAAACACTCATTAGGTTCACTTTATACTCGTCAGGTAAGTCAAAAATTGATCAGCAATGGTTAGCTGATAGTGGTGCATCATGCCATGTGTGATATGGCTTCAAAACTATAGGGTCAATGTTCAATAGTTTTGAAGCAAATACTACTATATAATTAGTGGCAGATAATGGCAATTTTACGAACGAACGAACTGGATCCGATCGAATGTTATGTAAACGGAAAATGACGGGTAATTTGTTAAATGTTCTCTATGTACCTGACTGCACAAAAATTTATTTAGCGTTGGTGCTGCTTCAAAGCAGAATATAATTGTTCACACGAATTCCAATGAAATTTTTTCTATCATGAAGGCGAATTGAAGCTGCTTGCAGAGACATCATTGAATACTTTGTACGTTATGAAAATTCGTTGCCTCTCGTATGAAACTAAACGTAGCCATGGATGTTCAACGTTTAGGGCATCCATATTTGAGCAGAATGAAACAATTGTCAGAAACTGAAGTTTTCCGTTTTAATAACAGGCAAAGAAAAATTTAACTACAAGTCTCGTCAATACGTTCTAACCATAGCTATGCTATCAGATGGTGCTATCAGGTTGTGCTAATCGGAGTTATCCGATGGTGGTCATCGTTGTTACGTCGTATTTGAAGTCGATGCTGCCAGTTATAACGTCGTTATTATGTGGTAGCTAAAGTCGGTGCATCCAGTTATTATGTCGTATTTAAAGACGGTGCTAGGAGTTTAAAGTCGGTTATACCGGTGCTATATTTTCTAAAAACAAAGATGAGGTCTTCGAAATATTTGAAGACGATTTGGCAAAAATTAAGAATCACCGTGGAAGGTATTCCAAATATTTATGAATGAACAATGACACTGAATATAGTAATTAAAGACTAAAAGTGCTGTCCAATAGGGTTGGCATCAAACAACAATGCTCCGTATACTCCAAAACAGATAGGAGCCGCTGAAAGAGAAAATCACGCAATTGTAGAATCTGAACTTTCACTGATTTGGCTGAAGAAGTTCCTTAAGAACTTTGAGCTAAAGCTTTACTTTGTGCTGTGTATTTATTAAATCAAATGCCTCGCACGAAAACTCAAAAATGATTTCCGTTTGAGGTGTGTTTTGGAAGGCAGTCTAGTTTAGATCACGGGTTTCGAATCAACTGCTTTTGAGCATGTATAATAAAGTGGCAACCTTAAACTAAGAAACGAATGGTTTTTGGTTACCACAGTGAATTCAATACTTACCAATTATTAGACATGATAACTAAAAAGATTTCGATTTCGGGAAATTTCGAGTATAACTCAAGGGAACTTATTCAAAGATGGACTTCAGATTCTTCTCTCCCTTCAGAATTAGCGAGGATATGCAAGATCAAAATCAAGGTAATCGGGGCTATCATTTAAGAGATAGATCAAGATTACAAATGCCCCTGCGTTGTCAGGTTTCGTGGTCTAGGCAACTTCAAAGTATGTAGCTCTCAGTACCACTGAAACAGAATACTTTGCAGCAAGTTATCCAACAAAGCACTCTGGATGTTTCTTCTTCTAGAATTAGCTGGAACTTATATCTCAACACCAATTCGCTTATGTTTGAATAACCACGAATCAATAAAGCTAATTCGGGATCCCGAATTTCATAAAGATATGAAATTCGGGATTTCTAAGGTTAAATGTATGAAAATGGATTCATCAACAATATGTATGTTCCTCTCAACAAGCAGCTAGCCGATATAGTCAGCAGGGCATTGCCAAGAAGTGTTACGAGCAAGTCTTCAACTGATGGGAGTATTGCGTTTACGGAGTTATCGACTTGGCAACGTTGTCACCTATAGTTATCTGTCAATCGGTCAGTCAGTCGGTTTTGACGGGTGTCAATATGATTGCTTTAGAATTCATTCCGAAATTTCTTCTCTTTCAGTTATTATCAAACATATTTTCATTATTTGTTTTATACCAAACTTGAAGTTATAACAAATATTTTCTTGAAGTTACTTACATTGTGCTCAAATATAAATTGTAAACTCACATTAGGTTATGGGCCCAGTAAACGCATCCATTTTGTAGAAACTGTAAATCTCTGTGTGGAAGTAAATATGGTCTCGTTGACTGCATTTATTGCGTTATGAGAAATGTTTGGAAAAAAATGGCTTCCGAAAATTGATACTAAATGTATCGAACTTTGAGAAGTTAAAAGGAGACCATGTTAGACTGTCGAAAATGCGAATAATGGCGTATTTGCATGTTCATAAGTTAATAGCCGTAGTCAACGGATCTACAATACGTCAGGGGGGGCCATGCACAAGTAGAAGAAGTTGCTTGGGACGCCCAAAACCGGTACAGCAATGCTAACTATTTTGGTTTCACTTGACAACGGTCTGCTCCACTACGTGAGTATGGCAGAGAAACTCTCACAGCTGTAGACTAGTTTTCTGACAATTTATGAACGGATAGATCTAGTTCAACAGGACATGCTGCAAATGTATTAGGTACTTATAGCTAAGACAGTTACTTATCAGTGTAAATTGGCAGGTGATCCTGTTATTGCCAAAATTACGTATAAATTACCAGAGAAATATCAAATGGTAGTTCTTGCTTTTGAAATAGCAGAAAGCGATGCAGTGATTTAAATGGAATAATGCCAAAAAAATCATGTGCTGGTCATCGTTGTTATATAGTATTTAAAGACGCTGCTAGCGATACTATATTTTATAAAAAACAACGATGAGGTCATCGAAATATTTGAAGAAGTTTAGGCAAAAATTAAGAATCACCGTGGAAGGTATCCCAAATATTTATGTATAAACAATGACACTGAATATAGTAATTAAAGGCTAAAAGTGCTGTCCAATAGGGTTGGCATCGAACAACAATGCTCCAGATACTACCAAACAGATGGGAACTGCTGAAAGAGAAAATCACGCAATTGTAGAATGTGAACTTTCACTGATTTGGCTAAAGAAGTTCCTGAACAACTTTGAGCTAAAACTTTACTTTGTGCTGTATATTTACTAAATCAAATGCCTTGCACGAAAACTCCAAAATGATCTCCGTTTGAGGTTTGGAAGGCAGCCTAGTTTAAAGCATGTTAGGAGTTTCGGATCAACTGCTTTCGAGCATGTACCAAATGCCTGTCGGATAAAGTGGCAACCTTAAACTAAGAAACGAATACTTATTGGTTACCACAGTCAATCCAATAATTACAGATTATTAGACATGATAACTAAAAAAATTTCGATTTCGGGAAATGTTAGATTTGGCGAAAGTTTGGGTATAACTCAAGGGAACTTATTCAAAGATGGACTCCAGATTCTTCACTCCCTTCAGATTTAGCGAGAATATGCATGATCAAAATCTAGGTGATCAGGGCTCTAAATGATAGATCATCTAAAAGATAGATCAAGATTACAAATGCGTCTTCATTATCAGGTGTATATGGCTGAATTTGATGAATCAGCTTCGTTGCAAGAAGCCATCTGTGATTCGTTTACTTGATGTTTTAAATTGTAAGCTCACATTACACTCTTATACATAATTTTATGACAAAGTGTATGCTATTAAAGGTTTTTGTTTTGTTGCCATGTTGAAAAATCGCTTCTTCATCAGAAGTATTTGCTTACATCAACATGGTTTGAATTTATAACGTTTTTGTTCTTGTATAAATTTAAATTCTAAAATAATTTTTTAATTATTATTGTCTTTTTTATTTGGCTCTTTCTAGGGTAATAAAAATAAAAGTTTAAAATTTTCATGAGTCATTCAAGTTTATATAACATTCATTTTTATTCGTTTATTGCAATGAAAATATCAACTTGTAAACACAAAACTGATATGAGTCTCTAGTCCATTACTCATATTTGTTCACTTTGTCCATTATTCATATTTCCGATGGAATAACGCCTTTTTATATTAGTAGAAATATTTATCGTGTTTTATAGTATTCCAAGAGTTCATATGGTTGATCAATTTTACGTTATGTGTTGATTTGATTTGACTTATCTGACGGTTGAGTTGAGAGATATCAAAGAGGAGTATCTGTAATCAGGAACTACATTGAAACATGTAGGATGATACTTTCCTAAGGCTTTTGTTAGGGAAAATACAACAGTCCTTCTACGTTGTTCTAGTGTTTGAATGATGATATTGGTATGTATTCCTTTTGTATTCGTTAGATCTACCAGGAGCGATGATAAAACTGTGGTGTTATATAACAATTGGAATAGAATCTAGAGAGAGAGAAAGAAATAGGTTTAATATAGAATTAGACAGAAATTTATAACGAAACAGATATTTTGTTTCCTATTCAAAACTAGGGTTACAAAAGCATGAGAAATCAAGAAACATCTCTTTTTCTTCTGGAACATATTTAAATAACAACTCAATATCTCAAAATAATTTCAAACCAATTTTAACCTGAAATATTTATTTCAGTTTTAAAACATTAATTACAACATAACATATAACCTTAACTCGGCGTTTGCCGGATGAGGTATTATATATCTCAAAACATATAAAAGTGAAATTTCCGAACGCTAACGAATAGTCTCAATGCTTATCCTTCGTATACCCTCGTTTTAGATCTTGGTACTGCAGCATTCGTAAAACATTCCGTGTTTGTTCAACCGCTGCCGGTGTAGTATCTTGTTACTCGAATGTAGTTACGCCATACCCCATCGTACCAATTTCGTGACAAGTTTATACTAGTGTCCCACAGTAATTTGATTTCAAATTATTTTTAGTTTATATTTAAAGAAATATCTATAAAATAAAATATTTAGTAAATTTTGTTTTAGAATGTCTCATTATGAAGAAAGGTAGGGCTAATTTTCAAAATTGTGGAACAACTAGATAGCGAGTCCGAAAATGAAGAAGCAGATTTGATTCAGTAGTTGAAGATGACCATATTAGTCACAGGTTAGAAAATTTAGATATAGAACAAAAAGTAGACGAAAGTGAAATATAAGTCAGCGATACTTGGGGTTCAAGAAGTAAATACATAGGTAAAGGTGGAATTACAAAGTGGTCCAAAATACCTGGAAATGCGAAAATAAAAGCATCATTAGAAAATATTGTCACTCATTTGCCCGGCATAAGAACTTTTAAAACCATATGAAAAACCCACATATTGTTTAGAAATTATTTTTCAAGTATACCACGATGCCACATATTGCCAAATTGCAAATTGCGAGAAAAAGTACAACTCTATAATTGTTTTGATACTCAACACCTCACAAACGATACTAAACTGGATGGAGAAGGAGCCCTTATTGCGTTTCTATATGCTCGAGATGTACTAAAATCATAGCGCCTAAAATTATGTCTGGTCTGTTGTCAGCAAACTGTTTTGGCATTGATGTTTTTAGAGCTATATCTCCGAAAATATTTACTTCATTATTGCAGTGCTTGAGGTTAGATAACATCAAAAATAGGGCGAAGAGATGTCAGTTAGATAAGCTATCTCCTATTAGAGGAATTTTGAAAAACTAGAACCGTTCAGAGAACTTTGCAGTTTCCAACAATATATTTCCTACAAGCCGGCAAAATACGGCATTAAGATATGTGCACTGATACAGCTGATAGACCGGAAGATACTGTTATATATTTCTGCAAAAATCGGGCCGTAATATTACGTTTGATAACTGATTTGCGTATTATTCACCTGTAATCGGTTTACTACAGAAATATAAACTGACATCTGTCTGTACATTATGGAAGGACAGATGAGAAATACCCTGACTCTTTTTGAATGTAAAAAACAGTGAAGAGAAAAGTTTTTTGCTTAGATTCTACAAAGACGAAACTCTGGTTTCATATTTGCTTAAAAAACATAAAAATGTGCTGCTGTTGTTCAAACTCTGCATCATTCAAATTCGATAGATGAAAATACAGATACTGAATATAAGTCTGATATTATATCATTTTATAATTTTACTAAAGGAGGTGTAGCTAATTGGATGAACTCTCTAGTAATCATGTATCATATACATGTATCTCGATGTATCAGATAATAGCCGTTGATGGCCGCTGAGTCCTTTCACTTATAAATTCTGCTTATGTACCTAATTTTGTTTCATATAAATCAAATGTTGAAAATGCAATAAAACTATTTTGTGAAGTAATTGACTATGGATTTCATGTTACCACACTGTAACAAGCGACAAACCAACACACGACTGCCTATCAATTTAAAAAGAAAAATTGCCGAGGCAGTGGAACTAGCATGGATTTCTTTAACTCAGATACAAAGTCATCATCCACGAAAGAAACTGCGACGTACTATCTCTTATAGATACATATGGTAACGGAACTCCCATTTGCGACGCTGCTATTGGGAAGCTTTAGCGTTTGACACAATAATGATGCAAATAGATATTAGAATAATTCCGTCTTCAGGAATATCTCGGGTGCCAGGTCCGTTTAAAGTGAGACCGCACTGATGTTGTTATTCTGGTCCCCAGAGGCTTTCTGAGGGCTCAAGTAAACTCAGTGGAAAGTTAACCGGGTTGCTGGATCTTGCAGGTACCTGTAACTGAACTTAATACTAATAAGTGAAACAGCATATTAATAATAAATCATTATATATTAATAATATTAATAATAATTAATAAATAAATAATAATAATAAATCAAATGAAATAAGCGGTATGCAATCGGTCTTATACTAAATGGTACACAAAATATAACAAAGCAAATCGGCGTATAGCAAAATGGTAGCGCAATTAAAATAATAAATAAACTGCGCATAGCAAAACTGTAGTACAATAATAATAATACTAAAAACGGGGCTTAGCGAAATATTAGCGGTACCGGTGATAAAATAATAATACGGCAAGCAGCGGAAAATAGCGGTAACTTTCCGCAAGCATACCTCATGCACAAAACAGGTAGGTAGTCTAGGAAACTACCATACGCCGGTAACATCGTACTAGGTACCGAAGTGATCGGTGCTGTCTGTATACCACTATCTATACTGCGTACTAGTTGGCGATATATACACCGTTAGAGCAATGAAAGAGAAGGATAGTATGAAGGAGAAGGCAGAAGGCACTGTCGTACTGCGCGCTTATATGACCGCTGCTGAGTGACTACCACTAAGTGTGCTGCGCACTACCTACCTGTATGCACTCTAGTCAATTAATGAAAGAAAAGGATAAACTATAAGCCGGTACGTCGTACTGGGCACTGACTGTTAAGTGATTACCAATAACTGTTCTGCGCACTAGCTAACAGTATGTACCCCACTGACATAGGAATAGGTTAGGTAGGAAGAATGGGTAAGGTCAAACGCATGCATATGGAGTATCATATGGTATAACAAGGAAAGCTAATCACCACATGCAATGTAGCGATACAACGGAAATAGTGTAAGCTAAATAATATGCATTACCAAACAAACTCACAGGTATCCCTTAATGGTGTGGCCGTGGCTGGCTTATGAGCCTGGTTGGCTCGTCTGGCTGGCTGGTCAGCTCTTCGCAGGATGAGAACATGATCTGATTTTAAAGACGTTACGCGCGCCTATTCACAGGCCAAGAGCCATGTGTATCTCTAGTTGCTTGCCGTAGAACGTGTGAAAGTCGTCACACATCACGCTGTGATCTGCTACGGGTATCCATAGCAAATAGTGTGCTCGAGAGAGTAAAACGTAAATAAATTATGGTATTATTAACAATACGTAATACCCGGGGAACAGAAATTAGAAGATATAATATACAATATATCTGTGCGTATCAGCCATCAGCAGCGTACATGTTTGCTTTGATGCATTATTCATAACGTTCGGTTCTACGCATGAGACGTACGAACTATCAATCTCTTACATGTGCCGGTATATACAATCCAAAATCAAAATAATCGATACGTAACAATTACAAATACGTTTTAAATAATATTTTAATTTAAATACAATGGAAAAATATATTTAATAATGCTTCCTTATTTGTTTATTCTACTAATTAATTCCAGAATTAATTTACTAATCTTAACATGCGTTTATGACATCTTTATTTTAAAAATAGGATAGGAAAAGGGTATCCCATCAGTATTTATTGATTTGATACATAAAATAATACATAGAGACAGACATTTCTATATGCTGAACCTTATTCTGTATAGGCTGTCCCGAATTATTTTCATTTTTCTTTTATTTTTAATAAGCTTTGTTACAAAACAAAAAAAAATCAGGAAGATGCTCAAAGTGTGAATTTGGTAAAGATCAAAAATCATAGTATAATTATATTCAGTGTAACCGATATATTTGTTTATAACATTCAATAATGACTTGTGACAATTGGAGGAGCAAGTGGACAATAAAGTTTCAATAAACTCCTATTTTCTTTTAAGGTAATGTATGGTCTTATATTTGCGTTTTAGTAGGTACAATTACAAAAACATAAAAACTAAAAATTTCTAAAAATTTTTTATTCAGGTTTCTAAAAAAAATGATTAGGTTATATAGGTTTATTGCATAGTTTCATAATTAAAGCATTTAATTTTTACTTATGCACATCTCTAAAATAAATATATTATTACTTTTGACGCTGTCTAATATTAATAAATATTTATACCCCACTGAACCAATTATGTAACTTTAGGTCACCTTACCGACGCCGGGTTAATATCAGGCTACATAATTATATGGGTAATCATACTGTATCCTACGCAATTCCAAAGTTTATAAGACGAAAGAAATCCTACTTGTGTACAGTCCATATTTGCTGATTTTCTCCACTAAGTTGGCTATCTAGTAGGAAGTAGAAATAAATTGGCTAAAGTGCATTAAAACACACAACCTTAAAAAAATTAAATATGATTCTTTCTTTGTTTCACACTTATAGATGTTGTGCTGTACTTCTTGACCACTTTGCTAATGATTGTTGAAAATCGTGGAATTTAGATAGAATTCTGTGTATTGTTTTATAACATTTAACATATCTTACATTTCAATAATTTAATAAACACATACATACTACAGTAACAGAACTATTAGTATTAGACGAAGCAACAAATAATGTAAACGAAGGCTAAGACTAGTTATGTCATGGATAGAAATACACACAACAATAATATATACGAAAGCAGCTAACAACATTAGGAGAAAGAAGAAAATGCCTTAACAATCACAAAGAAATTCTAATCAGGAAATCAGGCAAAACAAATGAACCTGCAGCAATCTATAGCAGAGTACAAACCCTTATTCCAATACAAACAATACAATACAAATAAAGCTCCAACTGGAAACAACTAAAAACGAAGCAGATCGCATAGTAAATAAAAAATTGCACGACAGCGGATAAGCAAACGATCCAGAGATGATACATTTTATACCACAAATCCTAATATCACGCTACACAAAAATATGAAATCCAGACAACAACCCACGACCATTCATCCTGCAGAAGTAATAAAAAAACACCCAGCAATCGTACATCAAAGATTCCCTTGAAGTTACAGAAAAAATAATGAATGCAAACTATGATAAATAGAGCGCAATAAAAGATGACTCAAAAATTTTAGAAAATAAATTTAATTAAGAAATGTTTTCAAATACAACAACCAATACCATGCGCAACTTTTCTTAAGTGCAAGTTTTTATCGAAGAACATTAATACAAGAAATGAACTTATACAGACCAATTTGCAAGGGAAAATGCTTCTATAAAACTTTCGCGGACATGTATAGTTTATATACAGTTAGAGATTAATCTGATTGGGATTCGTATCTACCTCATACTATGTATGCATATGATGCTACAAAATTTCTCATTTTATATTGGGCCTCGGAATAGAGCCAGTATTACCTACAGATGTAGCACTGCAATTGCTTCTCGTACAGGGAACTACAAAAAACGTTAGACAACGAGTATTGGCACTAAGAAGTTTAGCCTTAGAAAATATACGAAATAAACAAGTAGCAGATAAAGAAAGATATGATCGACGTCACAGATAAAGTAAAAATCTTTACACCTATGCGGAAAAAAGGGCGAAGTGAAAAACTACTGTATGAAATCATCTCTAATCAGTCTGAAGTAGATTTGAAGTACATTGTAAAAACTGGCTCAGGAAAAAATAAAAAATTAGATGTAGTACCTATTAGTGGAATCTTACCTTTTTATGATCCATGAATATTGAGTGAGCTAGTGGATCCATCAACAACACTAACAAGCAGCTGCGTCCCATTCGATTCTTAATTTAAACAGGAAGGTTAAGATAGTAATCACGGATAGTATTTTAAATGAATTTTACCTCTCTGACTGCTTGTGACTATATTTCAATACGAAAATTTGGTCTCCCCTGATCAGCCAAAGCAACACTGTCCACGCAAATTAGATTAATATTTCCATTCAAATTTCAATACCTTGACACATATCACACAAAACCTGTCACAACAGAATTTAGTGAAGAATCCTCTTGATTTCGTTCCCTTTTTTAAATTAAAGCAAAACAGAAAACTACAAGTTTTGCGAGAAAGGAATCAATATGAGAAAACTAAATTTTCTAGATATACTTCATAAATGATGGAACGTATGACGCATTTGCTTTGACAGTTCTTATTATTTTTGAATTATCATTCGGAGTTTATCTGCTTACAGTTTATGTGGTTTCCAAGGTAGCTATACCAATGCAGTACAATCACCCTGTATAGATAGTTAAAATTCTTAAGAATTGCCATTTCCTTATTTTTAAGGAGGTATTAGCTGGGAATAAAAAACGTCATATTTCCGATCATCACAGCCTAGATCTCGGAATAGAAACTAAAAATTTGGACGAAAACATCTTGTGTTTCAGTATCTTTCGTTTATCCTGAAATGTTTCACTATTGATCTTAAAATGTCATATCTTATAGATCGTGTGAGACGGGATAAATGCCTGTCAGTTTTCCTAACATATATTTTTGCTTTCAGTTAGAAGGATGTGCTTGTTTGAGCAATAAACGTATTACATCTGTACATTTTATAAATGTGTTATTTAGGTTTTTGCTAGTTGTTTACAAATATAATATGGAATACAAGAATATTACTCAATATATATATATCGGAAAAACTAACTTTGGAAACTCAAAACAATGACTTTACATGTATAAAAGAAGACAAATCTAAAAGTTATCCATCCTAAATTAATCTGCATAAAAAGTAAAAGAAATCGTAGCAATGTGGAACACATATCCACATTAAGACCCCAATGTATCCACCATTCTAATTACGTATTTGATAGAATGTATTAAAATATTGGCGAATGTTTCTAGGCTTATTCATTGAACATTGTCTACTCAATTTGCTCAGTTCACCGGCCGTCTAGGCCATTGATGACATCGATTGGGTATGGACAGGCAGCCTTCAACGTAAGTCTTCGTATATCACCGATCTTCGTAATGAGGATACAAGAATGTAAACAAACATTTTTGAGGTTATGTTTTTAGTAATATTCATATTTGTGCAAAATGTGTACGGCCGGCCGGCATCGCAGATTTCTGTGTCTTGTCTTACAGTGCTTTACATTCGGCGCGAGAATGCGCTTGTTATTGTTGACAAATATTTGTTTTTGACATGTAAATATAAATTACGCATATTCGCATTCAAAAAGTAACTAGATAGTACTAGAGTTGGTATAAAAATAATTGTCTAAAAAAATATGCCAGGGCCGTACAAATGGTAGAATTTTTCCTAAATGCCATGTCACTAAATTACCATGTATAAGTATAAACAAAACCATTCCATCTGAAGTTAAAATTTGTCTCGAACCAACAAATACAATTCTCTTAAACCGTCAAAAACCAAAATGTGTGCATACAAATTTGTTATCCCAGAAATTGTATGGTCAACTAAAACCTCACTACAAACTAATCCAACATGAGTGGCCATCTCTTACTTAAACTTATCAACAAAAAACCATGCACTGCACTTAAACACCATTATAAAAGAATTCCCAAATTTCTTGTTTATACATAGAATAAGAAACTCCAGCAAATTAACAACAGGATTGGTTCACGTGATTACTCCGAGACACTACAAATTAGTGTAGTTAAATTGGTGTAGGTAATCGGATAATAGGGAAATGAATGAACGAAAGAATGGAGAAACATATGAAAAAGTAAATGAAGCATTTATGATAAGAGTGGATGAACAGGTAATGAGGATACAAGTATAGAGGAAGTAAAGGCTGGTATTCAGAATATAAAGCTAGATAGTATTGGAGTATGGGATTGTCTCAATAAGAGTGGATTAAGAGCGCTAGTTGTGGAGGAATGAATCAAGGGGAAATGGTTCCAGTGTACAAGAGAAGTGACAAGAAAAATGCGGAAAGTTATAAGGAAATAACAGTAATATATAGATTACCCAGAGCATGGGCGAAAGTGTTGAAAAATAGTAAATTGAAAAATGAAACTAAGATAACTGTCAATTACCAATTACGCAGACAAGGCGTACGATGGGTAATGGCACTATGAAGTAGGTAACTTCAAATTATATTACGTAGCAGGAGATACGAAAAAGGAGGAACAAATATATGTTATTTATAGCCCTTAAGTCTGAGTTTGAAAAAATAATGAAATAACATTGATTTATCTAGCAGAATGGTAAGGATGATAAAAGAACCGTATGAGGATTCGAAAGTCTCAACAATAGTAGAAGAGAATATGTCTGACTCGTTTGAGATCAATAGGGGAGTAAAACAAAGTGGTCTTATTATCAACTATCAAATAAGACCCAAGATGCGCCAGGGGAATGCTAGATTGAGTGACCTTTTTATGTGGAATTGACTGAGAGGAAGCTGCTCTTTGGGTGTTGCGGAAGCCGGTGACATTCAACGTCACCAGCCACTAAAAAGGCCTGATTTGAAAGAAACTTCTGCTACAAAATTTTGGGAAAGTTGTACTTCCGACGAATAGAAAAATTCCTTCCTGATCCGTTGAGATTTCTACAGATCAAAGTTGCATCGCTTTTGTAACGGGTATCTAAGAACATGTAAGTGGTGGCAGTTTCCAAACTGTGGTGGGTAGCTTTATGCGTGTGGTGAAAATTGTAGAAGCATTGCATTGAAAACGTAAATGCGAAAATGCATTTGCGGTAGAAGGTCTTATATAGCGGCAGCTTTGACATTAAACGCGCGAAAGCCGGCATAATTTGAAGTTGACTTTCTATACGAGACAGCATTTGTATAAATGTCTTTAAAATACTACTTCCGTGCAGTCGACATCATTTTAGGATTATTTGCTTTGCACGGAGCCGATGGTGATTTTGCGCCATTTATCTTTTAGCAATAAAATTTTATTTATATTATCTATTTAATTATTCTTTATTAAATTGATTCTTGACTTGTTAATTTGTATTTTATTTTTGACGATTTGATTAGTCAATTTATATTATATTAAAGGATTACTCATTGTATTAAATATCTATTACAGAAGTGCTTATTGCAATCATTAATTAATTGAATTAATGGGGTATGATAATCCGATATCAGGTTATTATAAAATTAATCTAATTTATTTATTAAAGTCAAGAAAATAGTTCAGGCGGAAAAGCTACACAAATTGATGTTTAGTATAAGTTAGGCTTATGTATGTGTATTTCTTTTGAAAATTTGTAAAGTATGGATATGATAAGAAAGATTAGATATATACATGAGGGTATAAATAGTATAATATTTAATTAAGGAGATGGTATCGACGATACAGAACATGAAGTATGTATTTAGAAATTATAAAATGAAACATTTGGTGCCGCAACATTGATGAAATAACAAGAATTCTAAAACGTTTTATTCATGCCACGTACCTGAATAATAAAAGGATAAATTAAATGTAAATTAGATGCAAGTGGGTTAACTTAGTCAATAATTTCTATTCTGATTTAAAGTGTTTTAAAATAGATGCAGCTGCGAATCTGAGAATTTGGATGCAGCTGCACTTTGCTATATATCTGCATTCAAATTCTCCGAATTACTGCGTTCTCTTTCAATATAGTTTAAATGAGAAGGGATATTATAGACTGAGCTGATCCGCTTGCATCTAATTTATATTTAATCCATCCATTTATTTTTTCGGTACGTGGCACGAAATTTCAGAAAACAGGACACAGTTTACTAATTATTGTCAGACTTAAAGAAATTACAACCATTCCTCGTCTGTTAACCAACAAAAGTTAAAATTTAAATAAATCCTTTCAGGAAAATGATTACATAGAAACGTCATATACATGGCCCAACTAATCACACTACTCCGGCAACAAGTCTCACATTTCGTCAGGAAAAGTATATGATATGTTCTATAAGAACAAAACATAACACAGCACACAAAAGGAACAAAATACATAATATTTTATCATAGACTATTTACCGTATTAGCCCGAATATTACGCGATATTTTTTGACGTGAAATGGAATGTAATAACTCTTCTTATTAGTACATCTATGCCTCCGCCCGATCTGCGTGTGATGAACCAATCGAGACACCAGAGGCGCCAAGATAAAAATGGATAATATGCGTCCTCAAATATAAACAAAAAAAAATCTTTCTTTTCAATAAACAAAGAAAGTACGTTTAGTACCCTTCGAATAATATGGCATATCTAAGATTTCGTAGAATCCCCAAAGTATATATGTTTATGATAGGCTCGGAATAATGTGACAGCCACACTTCTATCCAAGTCCAGTTGAAGAAATCTCGATTTATACGTCTATTATGTCTATGATTCACAGATAAGTGCGGTCCACTTCTCTCCTAAATAATATAATTTGTATGTTCGCTCTACCGACGGTTACTTATTTTATTCTTTATGGCCCATAAAAGGATGAGCACGAGTAATAATAGTAGTATTGGAAGATGGTTTGTTAAGGAGACATATAAATAAAGGTCTGAAAAGAACCAACGATATAAATTTAAGCGAGGCAGAGAGAATGAACAACGTGAGAGCTTCAAGCAAATACGGTGCTCCTGAAGTCAACATCCGTCTCTGGAGAAAAAATGAAAGAAAAATAAGAATGGAAATTTCACAAGAAAATCTTTTAGTGGACCCAAAAAACGAAGGTTGAATGAAGTTGAGCAGCGAGTGTTCGTAGTAAAAAAGCAAAATGAAGGATTCTCAACATCCCCTGAAGTAATAACATTTAAAACGTTAGAAGAGGTTGCTAATTTAAACATTCCTGAAAAGGACTTTAAAACAACGATGAGTTGATGTAGATGAATGCTGCAACGAAAACTTCCTGGGGACTTTAGTGAATAACTTATTTAGGAAAAAGATTTTACAAGACCTTTTAGTATTATTATTATTATTATTAGCAGTATTATGATTACTATTATTTCTGTGTATTATTTAGTTGTAATATGTGCAGGAATACACATCTATTTAACTAAAAGCTTTAAATTTTGCTATTAAAAGGCTTATTGGTGAAGGATTATTAGGTAACTTGATAAATTAATATTCAAACTAACACAATAAATTCATTAAATTCAATATTTAATTATATGGGTTTTGTACTACGTCCATATATGTTATTCAATTTTCCCTGTTTTATATAAAGAACTTTTAACAACTGAAAACGAAAAAAACAGTAGCTATTTAATATGATGTAATTTCAAGGGAATTTCAGAGAACAGTAAATTAGAAGACAAATTGTTTCTTTTGTCTTACAGTTTAGTTGCTGACAGTATTATATCACATACATATTAAGTTAATTTATAATACACGCGATGTATATTTTTCATCATTAAAACGTTTGTTTCGGTCATGTAATACTATTCGTTTTGATAGAAATACTACCCTATTAGCCCGAATATAACGCGACTCACAATTTAACTTAAAAGATATTTAAAGAAAAGCATAATCAGAATTGATCAATTTATTTTTCATAAAGGAACAAAAAGAATATAAAATTCAATCAGAAAAGTATTTTTTAATCATAGGTAATAACAAAGCGTCGTAGGTAACATTCATGTCAATAAAATTACAAGGTACGAGCAAAATAAAAAACGAAATGTTTATTCAGAATCAGAACTGTTTTCAGAATTAGGGCTCCTTGCTGTCGCTTCGGTATCGTCAGTATGCTTCCTCACGCTTTCAGTTTCCCACAAAATCTCATCTTCAGATCCATCTAAATTATTGGAAATCCATCAGTTCCTGAACCTTTTAACTATTGCTTCAGGTTCGAACTTCTGTCAGATTGCGACCCATACTCCTAGAAGTGATACAGAGGGCTTTTTGAAAGTGTTATTGGGCGATTACAAGCTAATAGCCAATTGTTGTATTAGGCTTATAGCAATGTCAGAGGAGCCACTTATCTACCTGATTCTTAACTGCAATTTAAGTATCAATAAAACATTTTTAAATATGCACTTCGAGCAAGTCAAGTTGACAAAACAAATAGTCGAGAAGTAATAATTATATTGCAAGCTTTCATATGCAGCGATATACACACAATTTAATTAAATAGATCTATACCCAGTTTAATTAAATAGTTGTGTATAGTTTTCCATATAATTTATTAAATATTTTCCTTAAATTGAAATATGTCGAAT
>WYDF02043262.1:0-12376 GCA_009867245.2 Adranes taylori | reverse complement strand
ACAAAATAACAGATTTTCGAAGCAGGCAAGCTAATTTTTTTATACAGAGCTTACATAACCTGGATTTTATTGTTCTTAACTATTTATAATTCATTGTTGCTTCTAAATCGCGTCGTTATTTTGGACTGACAATTTTTATTTGTCTTTAGTTATAATGCAAGAGAATTTATGTCGTCTCCTTTCAAGTTAACAAAGTAAAAGTATAAAAGTAACGAATTAAGATACTAGTATTATCATATTTGATATAGGTTATGAAACATTGTCGATAAATCATTGTTCGGATTAGTCATGGATTTTTCAGTTGGTGAGGTGGATGTTGAAGATGGTGAAGTTGCGGCGTCTACGGAAAAGTGAGGTAGGTGAAGATTTTAGTCGCTATCGGCGAAAATGCTTCGGAAGAGACGACGGCGATGTTCTTCTTGCGTCACTTAATACAACCATCCTTTTCACGGCGTGGCAGGTAATGAGACGTCGCCTGGTGCTCTTGGAGGCAATGATGAACCTGGAGGTGTGTACAGGTCGTCGGACTTGATCGGCGGAGGATTCTGTTGTGGTTCTGATACAGAAATTCTTTCGGTGTGATGTCGACTAAATAGCGCGGAGTTCTCGAACAACGCTGTTTGATTGGCCTTCGGGAGTGGTGACCCGTCTTCCTCTGTGGGCTAGGTATGCTTCCTGTAGGGCGTCCTTCAGCCGAAAATTTTAAGGTCGTGAATTTTGTTTACCTGACAATTTTTGTTTTGGTGTTGTGAGCTTTTAGTGTTAAAGGAGTGACTTTAATTTAATGTAATAATATTCGAAAGTATTAATTACGATTTTACTGTTGGCGCTTACTTTGCTTTCAAACAGATTCAGGAGTGCGACTATTGCTCACTCTACGAGAATGTTTGCAGCCAATTAGAGTGTTATGACTGTTAGAATTGTGCGAATATGTTCACTGATGATCTGACAGAAACAAGACTTAGAATGCGTCTTGTTGACGTAGGCCTAGATATGGCTTTTATAAGAATTTAGAGATTATTCCGCGGTGGTAGGTTTTGATGCTGTCGGCAACAACTAAGCTGCATTTTGTCGAAATTACTGCTAAAATTTTAGAAAAGGGAGATTATTCCTCGAATAAACGATCGCTCTTTGGCCATTGCGAATTTTAAGAATAAAATCGCTTAGCATCCCTGTCACGACATTACGCGTCAATGATTCTACAACGATTTGATCTCCAAGTTGTTGTAGAATCATGCAAACGATCGACGAGCTGCACTTCCCTTTCCATAATAGTGACTAGCCAACACGCGATAGTGGCGGCAAGGTGGTGTATGTTTCATACAAATAATATAAAAATCTGCGCATAGGAAGGTAACGCCCACATAACTTCATTAACCTCATCAAAATTGTTTGTCGAAATACGCTGTTATCGAACTCTCGTACAGACGAGGTTACGAGAAGTCAATAAACCCATTAAAAGCGAGGTGATAAATCTTTCGCTAGACGAGAGCAATGACCGCGGGTTCAACATCCTTACTAAGAAGTTGTTTGTTCGAAATGAATCCAGAAGTCTGTGTAAAAAAACTTACGCGGGAAGAGAACGAGCCATAAAAAGGACACGAACCGTATTCCTCTCTCTTGTTTTGTACCAATTTTCTGTTCAATTTCTACACTCGATGAATATGCACAACAAAAATTAAGACATTTTATGTCTTATGACAGTAAATGTGACAGTAAATATGACTATTGCTTTTCTTCTCACTTATTGCGCTGCCTCTCTCTCTCTCTCTCTCTCTCTAACACATGAAAATAAGAAAGCATGTTAATTTTGTGCGTTTGGCTTCAAGCCAGCACGCCTCCCTGTGTATCCGTAGGAGGGCGTGTTACTCCCAGTTGGCTTGACGATCTTGTATGTCGTTGCTAAAAGCATTCACACCTATAAATAAACAACTAGAATCTTTTCGTTACTTGAATCGAAAATGCAAAGCAAAAAGCCTATAATGAACATAGGACACGAAAAGTAGACTATAAAAGCGTACTAAAATATTCTTCACATTGATGTGCCCTCGCCAATAGAAAGAGAAAAGCAAAAACAACAACTTAAACGGCGAAAGAGACATCGAATGCGCGCTGTGTTCTCCATCCTCTTTTCTCATATGGTTCTCTCTGTAACACACGGGACGACGCGCTTCGTGTTAGCGAACGCAATCGGCAGTGCTCTCTCTTTCCGCGGCGGCGGCGGCTCTGGACTTTCTCCTCCTCCCCTTTTTTAGTGCACCACGGAAACGAACGTTGTTTGCTTGATGACCTTGGTTGGCATATATCTTTACGCAGAGTTCATTGATTCCATCTATATAAAAAAACGTCTGCGACTATACAAAACACCTTTTTCGTTGTTAACTTATTTTGAAATAAATACCGATACATTTGATTAGAGTGATTTATTTATATAATTTGTTTAATTGGCTTTTTAATCATTTATCGATTGCAAGGCTATGCCCAATATGCCGATTACAAACCCGTTAGCAGAATCGCTGAAGACGATCGAAATGTTGTAGAGTGCAAGATAACAGAAACAGATTGAGAGCTATCATAAAAGCTGTCTTATTTGGACGACAAGAGGTTTCATTACAGGGTCACCAACAACCGAGTAATATAGGATTATCGGAACCCGAAGATAAGGACTGCCCACGCAAAAATTCATCCAAATTTGTTTTATGCTCTGGTGTCAAGTAGGCTTTGAAAAAAGAATGAAACACATGAATCATTTATCTGTCAAACAAGTGTCTTTAGAAAAAGCGAAATTCAAACTGTTCTTAGTACATTTTCGAAAATGTCAGCCTTTGAATTAGAAACGAGAAAACTTATTTTGTACACACTGGGAGAAAATCCGAATTGGTCTCAATACAAAATTGCTAAAGTAATTGAAATTTCACGTTCAACTGTGCAAAGTGTTTTAAATAACTTCAAGCAAACTGTGACAGTAGAAAGAAAGCCAGGGTCAGGAAAATATCAGCTCCAGTAAATAGAAATTTGTCAGAATAGGTCATTTCTGTTTTCAAGAGGAATCCTAACATTTATGTTAGAGATGTTGCCAAGAAATTAGGTGTGTCAAAAAGTTATATCTGGAAAATAAGAAAACAAGAAAGCTTGAAGTCTTATAAAGTATTTAAAGTACCAGATCGGTTTGAAGAAAAGAATTTAGCGGCGAAAAAGCGAGCTAGAAAATTGTAAACGCAGTTCTTGACAAAATTCAAATGTGTTGTTATGGACGATGAAACCTATGCAAAATCGGACTTTAAACTACTTCCTGGGCAGGAATATTATATTTCTACAGTTCGAGGAGGAGTGGATAAATTTATGGTGCGTAAAACGTCGAAGTTTCCAAAAAAATTCTGATCCGATAGGCACTTCGCACTTGTAGAAAAAGAAGCAGTTTTTTGTATTAACCGGCACGATTAACCAAGAGATAACATTCGGGAATACTTGGAAATATATTTGCTACAATTTTTACGATCACACGATAATTCTGTTTGGTTTTGGCCCGATTTAGCCACTTGCTATTATGGTATAATTGCGAAGAATTGGTATGAAAGAAATCAAGTGCAAATTGTTCCAAAAGAGGTGAATCCCCCCATCTGCCCGGAACTTAGGCCAATAGAAAAGTATAGGACTATTAGAGAATTTGAGTTAGAGAATAAAGTTTGAGAATTTTATATGTAGATTTTAGATTGTTTTTTTTTTCATTTTCCTGTATTTATATATATTAAGTAACGTTTAATAAATAAATGAAATAAATCTGATATTTCCGTACATTTAAAAACGGATGTTGCTGATGGATAAATTTTTTTATGGACAGTCCTTAATGTTGATAGCTTTAGGGTTCTTCTTTGTTAGCTGTTAGCTCTTTTTCTCTTTTCTCTATTTTTTGCTAAATCGTGCAGCTACATGCGGACACTAATGTCCACGTTAAGATCTCTAAGTCCACATTAATGTTTAATGCGATTTTTTTTATCGCATTAATGAGCTCCGGCGAAATAATAATTCCACGTTTGGCTGGAAGGCTAAATGTCCGTCAGCCTCAGCCCAGCCCTCAGGCTCAGCCCAAAAAATCTTTTTGTTTCCTTCTATCGATCATTTCAACATGGAGCTTCCAGACTCATGAATATGTCACAACTGACATTCAGCCCTTGATTCTGGATCGAACTAAATTGAACAAAAAACTATTAAATGAATCCAAAAAGTTTAGGAGCCCCCATACTTGAGTTCTAATGATCAAAAATCGTTGCCATCTGACTCTGAGCATGACATGTGGCTTAGAAGGTGGATAAATTATTCTGAAAAATCATTTACTGCTCTTGAAGCCATTGATGCTTCTGATGCGAACTTCTACCCACATGTACAAACAACGCTGAAAATTTGAGCAATTCCGCCTGTTTCAATGGCAACTCCTTTCAACGGCGTTTCCAACGTTGAGGCGACTTAAGAGCTACGTCAGAAATGAAACCAGGATAGGAGCACCTCACAGGGTTAGCTCTTCTCACAATACACCGAAACATAGTTGTAGATTCTGAAGATGTAACTCAACGTTTTATAATAAACCGAACAAGATCAACTCTCATTCCTTAAAGACTTTAAGTCTTTGTTTATGTAAGTACATATAATAAACCCCTCCCGTTAATATTTTGTAGCTACGCCCATGGTTTAATTAATTTGTGTAGATTCAATAGAAAAACTTAATTTTCTTAAAGAAGCAGGTGAGTTTTTTTATGATCTGTAATTCCACGACATATTTGTGAGTGCCTGAATTGACTGAGGTCACATTCAATGGAGGTACTTTATTAATACAATTAATCTGGCAAATTAATTGTATTAATGGTGTAACAATTGTACGAACGCATTGCTTGAGTAGATAATTTGAAATACGTACTGTTAATTAAATTATAGTCTAATGAATGATATGTCAAACCAACTTTTTTCCAAACATTTTAAGTAAAATGTTTTTAAAAGTTTTGTATTTATGAATTTTCGAATAAATATTCGCCATGTGTTATTTCACCAGTATAACACATGGCGAATTTGGCTCAGAACAAAGCCTTGGGGAAGTCCAATCGATAAATATCAAAATGAGGTAGGATTATGAGAAAAAGATTTTTTTAAGATGTAAGATTATAAATAAGATTAATAAATCGCTACATAAAATATTAGGCATAATTCAAGCCCAGGAAAAAAGATCCACACCATGCAGTATTAACGAAAGACTGAAGAATACAAGTCGGAGGTCAGAAATCCTCTTTTAAAACCAAACTGACAAGGTGAAAGAAAGAACATTGTTGACTTCTATCCACTACTGCAACCTCACCTTAGGAGGATATTCGAAAGTTTTTGAGGATAGAGCAATAGGTCAGTAATTAGGATCCTTTTCAGGTTTTAAGATGGGGAAGATTTTAAATATCTTTCAAGAATCCGGGATATTTAATCTTTCATTCAAAAGGGAATTTGCTGTATATTATTTCTCTATACCTATGTTTTTCTTATATATTTCTAAATTACTCAAGGGTGGATCATTTTCTGACCCCTTCAGCTAATAGTGAAATTACCAAGAAACAAATATAAAAAAATTGTAATGTTTTCAGTTAAAACTATTTATTTTGTTGCTTCAGTTCGTGTTACAGTGGACCAACATTGATGATTTACATTTCGCGAAGTTATTTGTTAAATCTTGTAAAAGATATCTCATTGCGTGGAAGTTATCTCTGGGAACCTAAAATGAAACGAATTTAATTTAGTTATAATTAATAATTAATTTTAACGTTTGTTAAAATATTATATATAACTAAGTGAATTCTATTTTAACTTAATTTAAGATAACTTAAGTTAGGACTTTTTAAAGATATGTTTTTAAGTTTATGTAATAAGTTGTTTATTACTAATTAATTGATTATATAATAGCTAAGAAGTAAGAGGGCTGATTCCTATGCTACACCTAGTTGCAGTTGCTACACCTTGTTGCCTACTTGATTAATGTTAATCAAGTCACGTTTGCAAGATATTAGTTTTGTACCTCAGAGCGTTTTCGTATTAAGATTTAATATGTACCAGTGTAACGTGATATTTGTGCAAGATGGAGCTGGTTGAGCAGAGAGCGGTGATAAAATATTTGCAGAAGAAAGGGATGACACCGATTCAAATTCACCAGGCTATTGTAGCAACTATAGCGGAGTCAGTTGTGTCTCATGACGCACTGAAATGTTGGTGCCGAGAGTACAAGTGTGGAAGAAGTCCTTGTGAAAATCAGCATGCTGGAGGTCCCGCTGTAACGGTAACTACGGACAAAAACTTCAAAATGTTCATGACATGGTACTTCAAAATAGACGAATACGTATCAGACAAATTATTGAGGATAACATACCGTTTAACACATACTCACTAATGAATTGGATATTGAAAAGGTAAACGCAAGATGGGTCCCGCAAATTCAAACATAACGACTTTCTTGATCGTTATGTTACCATGGTTGGAACCTGAGATGATCATTATGATCCGGGGAACAAGGCCCAAAGTAAAGAATGGAAACAGCGATTTCCCTTCACCACGTAACTATTGTTTGGAATGCTCAATGACTAATTCTTACCGACTATCTGCAAGCGGGGGAGACGATTCAGGCAACTCATATGCACAACTGATTGCAAGAGGGTATGAAACAAAAGAGTTGGCGTGCTGCTCCATCAGGACAATGATTTCAGTCGTACCTTTTGTGTTACAAAGGCCGCCATTCACCAATAAGGTTTCGAACTGGTGGAGCATTTACCCTATTCACTAGATTTGGCCTCCAGCTACTACAGACTGGTATCAAAATTAAAAGAGCACTTTTTAAGCAACCAAGAATTCATGTCTACTATAGAAGAGTGGTTTGTAGAGGTTGGACATTCTTTTCTCCAGGAGACTATCGAAATGCTAGAGCATTGCTGAGATTAATGAATTAATGTTATGGGAGATTATGTTGAAAAATAAAATATTTCTTTTATAAGTTGTTTTATTGGAGAGGGGTCAGGGTTGGAGCATAGAGATCAGCCCTCGTCTTTATGATAAGAAAAAACATTTTCTTTCAAGAATTATAAAACTAAGGACTTCATATTAACATAATAAATTTTTATACCATATGTCCAGCACGATTTATCCAATACATGCCAAAATTTCCATAGACTTGTTTGTAACCTTCATTTATGTTGTTAACCGATACAGGACTTTTGGGAGCCCTATCCCATTCTGTTTTATTCTTCCATGTAAGTTTATCTACCCACACAACAGTACCTAAAATGGGTATAGCTATGAATTAAATTAGTTTTTTTTTAAGAACAACAAGTACGGATTTATAAAGCTATAAACAAACATTTGGAGTACTGTTCAACTTGTTCAACTAGATTTTTCTATTAGAATAGATATTTAACCAGAAGAACAAGAAATTTTGCCAGGAGACTTATAGTCAATACTGGAAATTTGTATTGAGTTTAAGTATTAAAAAGTAAGAAAAGCTTTGCTGGACTGAACAACAAAGTACTACGAATGATTATTGTCAGAAAACTTAGTTGTATCAAGTTATTTGGTCAGAAAGTTTAAGGTTACAATGGCTATATATCTTTCAATGTATTAAGGATATAGAATTTGCTATTTATACCAAATTTTGGAAAAGTAATTAAAGATTTTAACTTAATTCAGGAACCCCAATTCAGATGTAAGCTAAAGTTACGTTGCTATACTAAATCTGATATTTCAGCAGATTCTCATCAGTATTTCACACTAATGTGTTTGTGACCTTTAACTTGAACATATAGAATTGAATTTCTTCATACCTCCTATATCTACAATTAAATCCAATTGTCCACCATAAACAAATACCTTTAAAGATGTCTCATTCAGGACTTTTTCCACTACAATGAAATTAATGATTTGATTAATACCCTAACTAAAGTAATATATAACATTATTACCTATATTGGTAACAGGTTTCATGAAATCTGTGCTAAGTTTACCAAATACAGTTGAGGAAGAGACACCAAAATTGCCGGTTAGATTTAAAGCTTTCTTTACTCGAAGATTCATTATGTTTTCGATTTTCTCATCTTCGGATTCATCAACGTCCAAGTGACCACTTCCTAAAATAAAATCGTATATTCATATTAAATTTGATTATTGGACATAATAAAAAACAGATGGGTACATTTAAAGTTTGCGTTAAGATTTTCTATAATAGATGAAAGTGTGGACCAAACAGTGTCCAGTGATATTTTCAATAGATTAGCGTGACTTTTTTGCGTGATATAGTTTTCTTTCCAACGAAAGGATTCCATAATTCCAGTTAACATAACTTTGGAAGTAATGTATACTCGTATGTATATATTGATATCTCGTTATGAATCACCATGTATCTGTTTCTTTTCTGACCTTTTTTGGATGTTTTGATCGCAAATCCAAGCAAATATTTTCGATATATGTGTATGTTCTAAATCTGCTGATCAAATTACAATTTCTAGCATTATTTTTGATAATGGCTTAAATTAAAACTGAGAGTCTATCTATTTTATTTAAATGAAAGAAAGACAAGATTAGCCTAAGATACATTAACCTATTAATCTAAGATACATGTAGTATACTTTTAAAATCATGATAGAAAAATTTGCTTAACTTACTGTATTTCAGCTTTTTGAGTTGAGTTTCTATAGGAGTTAAAATATTGTAAAAATCGACACCATGCGTTTCATCTATAATAACATTTTCTGTAATTCCCCACTGGGTTGTTGCTTGTGCATACATTCCCTTTTCCATTAAATCTTTGCATTTTTTCACAGCGCCTACAATTCTATCATGTCCTTTCTGATGTACCATTCCCTGTAAAATATACAATATAAGTAGCGGCATATTTCTGATATTGGAAGTGATTTTCATTACGGTTTGGAATAACAATGGCGCCCAGGATTCCATTATATCGATCGGATGTATCCAGGCGTCTCCCAAACCAGTACCAATTAGATTACTCTTAATTTCTTTGTTCTTTATAGCCTAAAATAATTTTGTATTGAGTAAATATATAAGTATGTAGTAATTAGAATTTTGATTGAGTGAAGCGCAACATTGTGGTAATCCTAGATGAGATATCAATTAGAAGTGTATTTGCTTTGTGATTTGTGGAGAGAATGTGGAGAGTTTCAGTGGAATGAAGGCTAAATGATGCTAGGGGTGAATTAGAGGAAGTTTGGGACAAGAGGGGAGGGGATTGGAACTACTGAAAAATTGAGGAGTTTTCTAGTGAGGAGATTTCTAGGGAAGGGATGACACATAGGATGATGAGGATCGGGGGAGAAGGTTAGGAGAATATTATTCTAATTTACCAGTAAAATCAACCATGCAATTTAACAGACAACCTAAAAACCAACAATAATAATTGCTCGAGAATTAACCACCAAACGTGAACCTCAATTAGCAACGAAGCGGAAACAACGACAAAACGAATGATGCAACCAAATAGACAACCAAGCTAACAATAAATATAGTACAATCCTGTTTCTGTTGTATCAAATAGGTTTGTGAGACATGTTATTTAACATGTTTCTATAATAATTCTATAAGTTAAGGCTTGAACGTCCAGTCATTGCAATGGCAGATCTAGGAAATAGTCAATAATTCTCTTTAAATTGAGTAAAGATTAGTCATTTTTATTTAATCTGCAACTGTTTTGATAAATATCATATGGTATACTTTCTTTTACAAACTGAATATTTATAGAAATTATTACAAAAAGACCGACCAAAAAGACCGAAAAGTCAAATAGACCGACCTGGCATGTATTTTACAAAATTAAAAATATTACTGAAGTAGTTGAAATTAGTTTATCAAAATAGTTTATAAGAAGATACATGAAATATTTGCTCTTATACGTAATTATGCGGGGATATGTATGCGGGGATATTATGCTCTCTCTCTTTCTCTCTCTCTCTCTCTCTCTCTCTCATTTAGTCTCTCTTATTTAGTTAATATCTTTAAATTCATCATTCTTTCGTAGACTCCAATATTGTCACCTAATTCCATCCCAATAATACTTTATCTACTGCAAACGCACCCACATAGTTTCCCATGAATAAATAGTCTGTATGTCTGAAGATGGCTCCAGAAGGATATAGTCACAATCTACCTATTGTACTATAAGTGGCAAATTACAAAGTAAATAGACTTCCAATTGATAAATAGAATTTCTTGTTAAAAGACAAACATTTTGGACTGAGGTTAATTTTCAATTTGTAATATGCCAATGCAGTACGCTTATTTAAGTTGTGATATTTTTAAATCAATTGGAAGGCCAATATATGACTTTGCAGTTTCTAATTTGTACTCGTACCCACATTTTCTGTGACACTTACATAATTTCTGTGTGGCTCTGATTGAAATTTCAATTACCGTAAGGCCAGTAGAGACTCAATAGTCAGAGGAATGGACCAGTATGGGGAGTAGTAAACAGGCAGCGCAGAAATTCTAGGATGTAATGTTGCACTTGATGTAATGGCTCCTGTCAGTGGGTTTTCTCTTCTTACGCCTATCTAGTGCCAGCAAAATATCTATCGGGACAGCAAATATATTTGTGGTGGCAATTTTATTGTTCTCGCTTAATTCGGAGAGTCACATTTTATTTAAGTATAATTTAAGAATACTATGTATTGGGAGCATATATATTTGTGGTGACAATTTTGTTGTCTTCGATTAATTCAGAGAGCTATATCGAAGTTTTCAATGTTTTTCGGCGATTTCTTTGATGTTAACTATGTTGTGCATACGATTGTCGCCAAGGTTTATCAACTTTGAAAATTGCGGAATTATGGTCAGTCAGAAAGTTGAATATTTAAATTATCCTACATGCAACTCAATATTATTATTATTGTAAACGTTATATTGTACATGTTAACTGTATTCTATAGATATTGAAATTCTGTATTGAAAATATTTTACCTTATGAAGCTCATATGCAAATTCTATTGCCATTTTTCCTCCATAACTTTCCGACAGGATATAGAGAGGAACTCCCTCAAATTGTGGCAGCTTTTTATAAAAACTTTTCATTAAACTAACAAGATCCAATGCAATTATTCTATTTGTTGTAGCATACGCATTAACATTATCCACGTAACTGAAACCAGTTCCTACTGGATTATCAACGAACAGGACATTAGCATCTTTCACCCATGTGAAATTTCTCGGTTTAAGATCAACATCTAATGGACCTAATTCGGCAAAATTTCCATATCCGGTTGATGATGCTCCAGGCCCTCCTTGAAGCCAAACGATTAGTGGACGGTCGGTGAATTTGGTTACATTAGCTGTAGTGTAATAGAGCCACCAGAACGTGTGTGCTCCGGGACGTACGATTTCGTAACCCCATTCTTGTTGTCCAGGACCGAAACCAACACGAGCTACAAGAAAATTTTATTACTAATATCTGAGAAATGCCTCATATAGTTGATCATATAATATATTGAATAAATTTATTTTTTATTTAATTCGTGGGATCCAAAATAAAATTTTTCTTGGGCCCAACTAGAACTTAAATTTTGTTAAAGATATGTTTCTTTAAGTTGACTTTTCAAGGATTCAAATTCTTGCATATTTCTATATCATAGAATCATATACATCCGGAATAAATTTGGAAATTCTGGATCAGGAAAAACGGAAATGCAGTTAATAATGTGTATTCTTAATTCGATGTAAATTTATGACTTTTTCAAATTTAATTTTCTAATATATATAATCTGTTCACGATTTTACCTTCGGAAAATTTTAAGATAATAAACAACACACACCAAACTAATCTCATATTGAACAAGTTCGGAACGTTTAACAATATTTCCTATATGTTGTCAGTATTTATACAATCTAGATACATAAACAGATTAGATAGGTAAAAATTATAATCATGTGTTCAACGGAATTATTGGAATTTAGATTTCATCTTTCAGTGATGTATTAAGTATTCCAACATTTGCATATTTAAGTAGAATTTATATTTATTTATACAGCAAAAAGATTTCTTTAAAAAAAATTGTCAAAGATATATTTGGTATAAGAGTTTCACATGTTTTTATATATACGGGGTATATCTAAAATTAAACAATCCTAAAAATTTTGCTCATCAAATTGCAAAGCATTTTATGTTTTTGTAACATATTTAAATGAGAACTCAAAGTACATATGAAAGTTATAACTCGCGACAAAATAGTATGAATAATATATACATATATATATATATATATATATATATATATATATATATATATATCTATTGAAATTTGAGGTTTTCGATTGTGTTATCTGATGAGGGGTGAGTTTTTTGTTTTCATGTTTTTATCTG
>WYDF02043251.1:0-12376 GCA_009867245.2 Adranes taylori | reverse complement strand
GAAGCGACTTTTGTGATATATCTAGACACAACAACTGTCCACGAGAGTCTGTCGCAGAATTTAAAAATTCGTGAACGTGATGCCACCCCATCTTTCATATACTGGAAGTCCTACGTTCTGTTACATCTTGCATAAAACAAAAGTTGAACCATTTAGTTTTGACTGTGACCTTTTAAGTCGTTTATTAAATTCAATTAGCACAATCGTGTTTACGATAAACTAAAAACATTAACTTAACCCATAAATCCCCCGGCCTCCATATTTGCCTACGGCGCGGATAGCTTCGCTCTCCGCTTTGCCGCGACCTACGGCGGTTCTTGACTCACATTTTCCCCATACTTGCCCTCTGCAATAATTTTTATTTGCAGGTTCTCTAAAATACATTTGTTGAACAGTGAGTTTTATACCAAGGAGAAGGGTATGCAGTTTATGCAAGATGGCGGGATACTACATGTTTTTTAATTATGCAAAATTATTTAAATAATGAATTTCCTCTTAGATAGAAAGGCTGAGGAATTGGATTTCCATAGGCTGCTCAGAATCTCGATAATAAGCCCTTAAATTTTTATTTATAGAGACATATGAAGATATTAGTGTACGCTCAGAAAATTAATGCCAATAAAAATTTGGACAAGTAATACTGCCTACTATATTACAAATCACACATACATGTTTTTAATAAGAACAACATTTACTATAATATTTTAAAAATGTGATCATACAAACATCTTCTACAGTATGGACAAAGGTTTCCAAATCATAGATATTATCTAATTGCGCTGTGTGCAATAAACCTCTGGTCCATTTAAATATCGAAGCAATTGAGTTCATAGTAATTTCTGTCCCTTTTTGATACATTTTGTAATGTCGAGTGAGTAATTCTACAATGGGCTATTTGATCTTAGACAGTTTTACCATACACCCTGCTTTGTACACTAGACGTCATATCCAAGGAGACATATCCTTTTGCGATTGAATCTGATTGATCATTTCCATCATAATATTTGTAAGCCCATATAAAATCCTTCAGATTCTACAGCATGGGCTAATTAAACATGGGCTAATATAACTAATTAAACGATATTCATACCAGATCATTTTAGCTTTAAATTATATTCTTTATCAAACATATCTTGACAAATTTCTTAAAAACGGACAGAATATCGTTTAAAAATTGTAATTTTAATACTTATCTGGAGAATATTCTATATTCAGAGTGTACTTAAACAAGGAATGAACAAACGCAATAATAGATTCATCAGTTGTGAACCTCTGTCTGTCTATACCTTTCTACTGGACCTGTGTATGAACAATGTGTTTAATAATATTGTAGCAAATAAAGCATGTAGTATTTTATGTCATTTCTACTGTATACAGTTTTATAATTAAATTCAGAAAAAAATAGTAGACTCAATGCTGGTCCACAAAAAGGAAGAACAATGGTCGAAGAGGGTGGAAGATGTAAAAGAAGATGAAAATACTATTTGGAAACTCCACAAAAGACTACAAACAAGACACAATCAGAATGTACCCATTATGAACCAAAAAGGAGAAAGGATATTCAATGGTCAGGAAAAGGCTAACATAATATGAAGACAACTACAAATGTCAATTTCAAAATAATGTAAATTCAACAGCTGACACAATTAATACAGTAAACAAGACAAAGAAAATATTAAAAGAAAAAAATACAGAAAGTAGCCCAAATTACGATTCATGGCTGATCAAGAAAATCGTGTGTAACACCCAAAAAAAGTGGCGCGACCAGATGAAATGCCAAACCCAGCTCTGAAATTTCGTCCGGATGCAGCAACCAAACAACTAGTTAACATAATAAACGCAATAGTGATTGTTGGATATTACCCAGATAGTTGTAAACTTGCAATAATTATAACAATCCCTAGAAAGACAAAAATTCAGCAAAGGTTAAAAATTTAAGACCTATCAGTCTCTTAAAAAGTCTCTCCAATCTGGCCGAAACCTACTAAAAGAAACTATCCCAAATTACGCGAATATGTACTAATTTGGTTTTCGTTTGCATCTGGCCGCAACTCAACAAGCACCAAACCTAAAACAGATCGTTTCTAAAGCAACAAAGAAAAGATAACAATAGTTGGGAACTTTTTTGGACATCGAGAAAGCTTATGATCAAATTTGGAAAGACGGACTATTATTCAAAATGCACAGCATGGACTTTCCTGTTGTCCAGTTTATCTGAAACAGTTTATCTGAAATCTACAAAGCGAAAAAGTTATTCCTCAAGGCTCACCAGTCTCTGCAATCCTATTCAATATATTTGTCAGCGATATTCCAACATTTCAAAAATTAAAAAATGCTACAACTCTACAATTTGCGGATGACACCGTGTTAATCACATAACACCAATATATCAGCAAAGCAAGAGAATTTATGACAAAATGTCTGGACGCGATCACTAAATACACTGAGGAATGGAAAATCAAGTTAAATGAGGAGAAAACAGAAGTGACTGAATTTTCAAGAAGAAGGATGTGTACTGATAAATACCCAATAATGCTCAGAAAAAGAGACTTAAAACTGACGAAACATGCGGTCTACTTGGGTTACACATTTAATAGAAATAATAATGCTAAACGTCACACCAAACGCAGAGAAAGTCTGGTCATGGTTAAAGTAGTCAGGCTATATTACAAATTACATTCTAAAAGTAGACTCCAAACTACCACCAAACAACAAAATGAAATTATTTGACATGGATTTAACCTATGGATGGGAAATTTGGGCAAAAGGAAGAAGGAAAATGTGAGTAGAATCATTATTACGCCCAACAAACTCTTGAGAAAAACGGTGGACGACAGTGGTTTATCAGAAACGCAGACCTACAAAAGCCAAAAACTGAATAGAAATAGCCAAGATGAGGCGCGAAGATATGATAGCACGACTAAAGGATTGCCCCGACGAAAAAATATAATGCATGGGAAAAGAAATGCAAGAATAAGCAACAACAATATCCACTAGCAATAAAGTCATAAATTTTTTCTGGAGTGTCCCATCATTACCCTTCAGATCAAATCAAGCACCCATTTATAGCCGGTAGACTGAAAATTGGTAAAAAGAAGTTACCACAGAAAAAATAAACCACAGACTTTCAGTTGTAACATTGATTTTGGTGCGATACCTAGTAGTATTACAGCCCATCGTCGGTTTGCTTTATTTTACATAAAGTAAAGGCTATGTGAATTTCGCAGTAAAATGTGTTAGTTCACTTTATTGCCAAATTTAGTCTCAAATAATAAATTAAATTATAATTAATTCCAACAAAAATCACTTTCTAAAAAGAAATCATAATAAATGTTAAAATATTCCTCGATATTTTTGGAAATGTATTGGAAAATATTTTATAGCATAAAGTAAATAACTCCTAAATTAAATTGTTCGAGTGGCAAGTAAATTAAGGTAAAATAATTAAATAATTATTTAGGGTAACGATGCAACATTTATTTAATTTTTATATATGGTGTATTAACAAAAAACTATAAGTACTGGAGAATTTTACTGGTATTTCTTAAAATTAATTCACCATAGTCGCCATTTACAATTTTTATTTGTTTCTGTCAGTTAATAAAAAGAAAATATATGTCTCAGAAATGTCATTGATGTAAGAGGAAAAATACGTGGTGGTTAAGGATTATGCACTGCCACTTACAGTCACAGTTACTGAACAAATTATATTAAACATACCGTCTGCAGTGGAAGGCTACCCACAAAATTATGTAGCGTCCTCCAATAATGATTATTATGTGCAACCATCCATAGTTCCAACTGCATATGTAGAAGCTCCGCCCAATTATTATTACAATTATCCCAAAGCTAATTATAAGCATCAAGATCCCCATTATGATCTGACAATACCAAAAATCGATTTTGATCCAAAATCTGATGATGAACTATGGATTGAAACTTGGTTATAACAAGTTGGTAAAATTAGATGGAATCTCGATTCAACCGTAACTATAAGTGAAGAAATCGCACATATTAAACCACATAAAGGCTTAACGATCGGTGTAACGAAAGGTTATTTAAAAAATTGGATCCCTTTAAATGAACAGTTAAGCATGGAACATAAATTTTTAAAGGAAAATTCCAATACGCTGGGTACAGAGGAATGGCGATTGAAATTAAATGACATGGGTGTTTTAAAATATAAATTATCGTTAATTACGATAAATTTCGATCGAGCCGAAGTGATAGAATCATTGCCAATTAATATCAATAAGAGGAAGAAAAAACGAAGGAGAAATAAGAAGAGCAGAAGTGATATACAAGATGAGTGAAGATAAAGTTGGAGAAACGTCAACTTCTTCATCATGAAATCGATGAATGGCTCGGTAGTATGAAAGACTTACTCGAACATCGTAAATTGGAAGAAAATTTAAAGAAAGATGCCGACTTTGTTCTATCCGAAATGACGGGGAAAAAAAAGCTGAAGCTCGAAAGCAATTATCGTTGACCAGGGCTCTATTGAAATTGCGACATACACGCGAGCATTTAGCATTGCAACAAGTAATATCTTCGGAGGATCGTACACCGTTTACTAAAGCCACGGAAAGTTGTCTGCAATATGGGAAAGTTCATTAGTAGTTTACATTAAAGAAGAACAGGGATTAAGACTTATGCTCGAGCAGAGAGGTGATGATACACGCCAAGATACTTTAGCCAAGGAAAGAAATATTGCTAGTAAATGGGGAAACGCATTAGACGGTTCGAATTGGAAGAAAGTTAATCGTTGCAAGTGGGGATTATTAGCAGCGAAAACTAATTTTGAATCTTTTGTTGCCATTCGGAAAAGTTGGGATACTTTCATAACCAATGCTTCGTCTGAAGGTTCTCAAGTCCCGATTGGCATTATACTTCGAAATCCGGATACAAATACCGCTTGGACACAATATACTAGCAAGTTCATGCTTAATAAATAAATTTGGATTGAATAATTATAAGAAGACTCTTATTGTTTGTATGAACTTTTAGATTTTTTAATTTCATTTCATGAATATATTCAGTACATTTTAACATCTATTTCCTTTAATGCTTGTATTAATTTTTTGCTAGTTATTTTCATATATTCTTCAAAATAAGAATTGTAAGCATATTCTTCACCTTTAAATATATTTTACTTTGATACAAAACGTTGGTTCTGAATGTTTTGCCGGAACCTCTATAAATTCTGACTCTTAACCTCTTATTGTAAAGTCTTCTCTCGACTCAGCGCCACATTCCCCACCTACACGAATATTATTTCATGATTTCCAAAATGCTAATTGACAATAGCTCCAACAAAAATTAGCACAAAATACTCCATCCAACCCTGAAATGGAACCTAACAAATCTAATCCAGGAATCAGCTTCTGAAAGAATTACAATTAAATCTATAAAGCTAAAAGGCATTAGTTTCCCCCAAATATCGTCAGTATGATCTGAGAAAAAAGAAGAATTCATCGATAATTTTTGTTACGTAGGGATGTGGTAAACAAATCGAACAGTCAATGCTCTAATTAAACGCAAGTTAATTGCATACAAAGACGAGTGTTGAGTCGAGGCCAAATCCTAACTAAATAGCGGGGATGGTAAAATATTCTGGCGGAAATTCCAAGTCCTAACAGGACAGAAATCTAATCCCCAGTCTCAACTGAAAGGTGTCCAAGGCAAGCTTATAAATGCTCCAGCACAATTAGCTGAGAGCTTTTCATGTCGTATGAAACAAATCAATCACCTTCCACAAAATACCCTTGTTGAACAGCAAATGCCTGGCTGAAACCAATTCGCTTATGGACCGTTTTGTAAACAAAACCTTAACAGCCGGTAAAAGAACTGCTCCTGGAAGTGATACCCTGTCACGTCGAAACCTTACGAACGTTCCTTAAGAAACCACCCAAATAGTTTCCAAGATATCCACTAAATGTCTCTTGTTAGGATATTTTCCCAGATTATGGAAGACTGGTGATACCATTGTGATATCTAAACCTAATAAGGATCACGTCCTATCAGCCGATCAGTCTCCTCAATGTTCTTGGTAAATTCTAGGAAAATTCACAAACACCATTATAAGTTTCTAACCGCTAATCGGTATAATCATTGCGCGGCCACTCCACTCAGTGATTGATTGAAAATACTTCAAGCTAAATATTCGCTAAGAGCCTCACAAGAAAACCTAGTAGCCACGGTAGCCTACTACAGTAGCCTCAGAAGCCTTCAGGAACCCAGTGAAATCCGACTGGAAAGTCCAAAACTGGCGTCGTAGGCCACCTTGAAGACCTTTTCCGCACTCATCAGCCAGAATTATTCAGACAATGCAAGAGCCTCCCGAAGACCTTCAGGAAATCCTCGAAACAATTCCACTGTCCTTCCGTTAAGGAGCATTAACATGACATTCGAAAAAATGTAAAGAGACAAAAAACAAACAAGAAAGCGACACAAAAATAAAATAAAAACAAAAATCTTTTAAAAATGAAAAGAAAGCAAAGACAAAACACAAAGGACTAACATTTCCCACTATCACTATTAGAAAGTCAACTGAATACATCGCTTGCACTACGTTGCAAGCAGCTTCAAAGGTACACTTGCTACTTAAAACTAAACCAAAACACCTACGCTAACCTTTTTTGGTATTTTCTTTCTTCTTATTTTTCTGTCCTTCTCTCTTCTTGTTGTATATTTTCCCAATTCATGGAAGACTGCTGATACCATTGTGATATCTAAACCTTATAAGGATCTGCCCTGCATCACGTCCTATCGGCCGATCAGTCTCCTCAATGTCCTCGCTCGACACATGATCCTCTCCTGTAATTCCAAACTGATGTAATCTGATCACTAAATAGCAGCCACTGTTCCTTAACAGTTTTCCTGAGCATTTCTAGACATTCGACTCAGCCTGGCATGCTGGACTAATTAGAAGCTAAAAAGAACTTAACCTATTACATCCAACCACCCTAGAACTTATCAAAGCCTACATAACGAACGGTTCCACTTGCATCAAAATAAGAGATAAATTATTTAGAGAAACTCATCTTGCTGGTGTCGCACCAAGGCCTATGCTTGCCACACTACTCTGTGCTTGCTCCACCTTCATAGTGCTCTATTTGCCGATGACACAGTCTTCTGAGCCAGCGGGCCCCAAACAGAACAATCAGCCACCACATCTAGAACTATCCCGACACGTTTTTTGACTGGGCAAAGAAATGGTGAGTAACGCCAAAACCTACTAAAACCCAAGCTATTCTGACCCATCACCCCGACTACACAGGAAATCAACATGAGAACCCTTCTGAAATCCAACTTCGCCTATGGGAAGGATCAATCCCACTCTGGGATGAAATTACGTACCTAGGAGTATCTTTCAGCAGAACCTGTAGCTGGAAATACAACATAGACTCCACTTTAACCAGCGTTTGAAATCGTGCCAATCTAATCTTAGCTGTCAGAAGACAACTGAAAGTTTGTGACTTCAAAACACTTCACCATACCTGTAAAACTTACATTAGACCAATTATCTATTACAGAACAATTCTGTACTCTTCCTGATAGTGACCATCGGTCATCACTTGATACCAGAAATAAGTATCCCGGCTTAACAATATCTCCCTTGGATCCGACATTTCTGGTTCGGCTAAATTATTTGGCTACCAAAAAACATAGGCACAAATTTTCTTCCTTTATGCAATAACCGGCGGATTTTCAGGATGTCTGTTTATTTCAACTTTCTTCTTATGGTTGTGCCAATTATATTCGTGTACTTTTTCTTCCAAATATAACTTAAGTTGGAAGACAGTGGCCAGCCTCTAAGCAGGCTCCACAATATCTTCCACCAAACATATCTTCGGTTAATGGGAAGTTGCGTCAGTTTTCTTTTGTTTGATGGACATCGCGACGAGGTGTCCACTAATAAGTTTCTTGATGCATCTGGGTATTAAATTTCTTCCTTACGGTCCACAATCTTTTTCTTTAAAACAAATCTTCGGTGTTTCCTTCTTTTACCATCGAATGTCGTGAAAGAGTATCGGCTAATTGGTTACTTGGTCCATTTCTATATATAATCTGTTAATATGGTGAACTTGTATCTTTTCAATTCCCCATACAATAAACTTCACAGTTCTCTGACGTTGTATGGTGGCGGTATATCATTTATTGCCTCTACTTAGTTTTTCTTAGCACAGTACGCAGGTTGGTGAGATAATTTTCAAATGTTCTTCTAGGACAATTATGTCATCTAAATATTCCTATACCTGCGACATTTCCAGGCGAAAACTACTGGAAATGTCGCAGCTGCTTAATGCAGCCCAAACGGGATTTCTTTGAATTGGAGCAATCCCTTGGCGGGTACTGTAAAAGCCCTCATTGCCATGCTTTCTTGACACAACGGAATCTGCCAATATTCTCATTACGTTCTTTGGGAATCTCCCTGATTCCTGCCTTTCTTATCTTGAATTTTTCTTACGGCTAGATCTTTTCACAACTTTCTTTCTTGCAGGCGAAGCACTCATAGCAATCAATACAGAAAGCGGTCGGCTATTGTCTTCCCTATGAAAACTTCTTTTTTATCAGTGCGGAATTCCAATCATCCACCTCTCTCCAATTTGTATTCTTACATACGGTTTGTTATTGTCTTCTTTTTCCTTACAGAATTTATTTTTCTAATATGGCTGACCTTCGGGCAGGCTGTGGTCGCCGTTTCATCTAGCACCTAAATGGTTCTGCTGTCTGCTTGGATAGTCTTGAACATCATTTAATTTTTCCATTGCCTTGCACCTTGAACAATATTCGGTCTCCTTTCCACTGTGATTGGAAACCCATTTATTTATTTATTTATTTCCATTTATTTATTTCCATTTTTTGAAAATGGCCAACAAATAATTCCTTTGGTTTGCTTTCCTTTTTCACTACTAACAGATATTGTTTTGCTGAAGGTTGAACTAGTTTTACTAGTTCCTCGTAAATCGTTTTGGAGTGATTCGTATTTCTCGTCTAGTTCTTCTATTCTTCAAATCATGAGACGAAATTCCGGTTGTAAATTTCAATAAATCCAATGCACATCTTTTATTGCGCTGATCTAGCCATATCGCCTAATGCATATCTGTTATGCTCTTCACAAATTTCTTTTTAGCGGTGCATCGTCCGCTTTATTTCAGATTCCATATTAACGTGGTAATTTAATGGGAAAAAGTATCTTCGGATATCTTCAACAAATGTATCCCAACTATTGTTCCAACGGTTTCAATTATTCCTATACCACATTAAAGCTAAATTTCTAAATGAATCTAATCATTCAGCAAGCAAAATGTTATCAACATTTTGTCATTGCTTCGGTTCTTATAGTCCTACTAGAAAAAGAACGGTATCCGTTCCTCCGTCCAAGGAAATATCCCACGTCTATTGTTTCATTCACCTGCCTTGCACTTGCTTCTTAACGGCTCCATAGCTTCAATACTTCAGGTGTTTTGCAACTGAAATCTATCCATTTCGGCGATGAATTCCATTTTACTCCAGATGGTATATCCGACCTACATGGTGACCACCCGGTACAGCCATTTGTTTTCTTTCTTCGTCAGTATTTGGCATTCTTTATTCAAGTTTTTTTTTTCTTTTTTGGTATTTTCTTTCTTCTTATTTTCCTTTCTTTCTCTCTTCTTGTTGTTCTATTTCCTTTGGAAGTCCTTTTTTCTGTGCGACTTAGTATTTCCTCGAATTGCCGCTTCTACTTGCAAAAACGTATAGCCTCTGCTCTTCTGCTTTCCAGAACTTTGGGTCCCTACTTCGGGCCGTCAAAATATGTGGCTACCTCCTACCCGCGACGCTTTTATCGGGGAGTCTTAGTGACTCACAAATGGCGCAAACTAACTAATTATGACCTGAGGAAATGTGCCCATAGGCGCATATTGCGGACAGTTTAGCGTGATACCGCATATTGGAACTGATGTTTTTGTCCCTCCGGTCCTCAGAGGCTTACTGATGGCACGGGTAGCTGATAGTCTAGTGAGTAAACCAGCGATTTTTGTTCTTGGTTGCAGCTGTAATAAACTTCCACTAATGACTGCAGAAAATATATTCTGCTAGCAGCGGTAGGAAGCTGGTTCCTTTACATTTAAACATGCATTCAATTTATTATTAATACAGACTGCCCGGAATGTGTTTAATTGATTTCATATAATTTAATTCGAATGAATAATGAACGTGCTTCCTTCCAGTATATTTTGTTGGAGGAAGAGCAAGAAAAAAGAAAGCAACAGACCTTTGAAAATTCAACAAGGTTAAAGTGGTATGCCATCGCGCTGCAATTAGGATCAAGCCCATTAATCAAATATACAGTGTTCGTTCGTTAGAGACCATATCACTGTTGTGAAGAGTTCAAGCGGAAAAATTCATAGGCTTCGCGCTTAACTAGTATAAATTCAGGGTAGTTCAATTTGAGAATTTAATTTCAATTTGAGAATTTCAATTTGAGAATTTATTATAATATTTTTGATTATACTTTTATGGTGGTACAAATAGTTTAGGTACACTTTTTTATGAACTTACATTAGGTTTATTTCCAATCACTGTATTTATAAGTAAAACACCCTCGTACTCGATTAGAAGGAATATTTTATCTAAATGCTTTAGAATCGTCATATTTTGAGTCAACCATTTGCTAGTCACTCTATGAATAATTACAACTCAAACAGCTTGTATATAACGTCTGATGCATAGAAACGTTATTTTCCGTATTAAAACTTTTCTAAAGAAATCTAGTAAAAATAAAAGTGTAGATAATCTGGGGAATAGGAAAATAATAATAACTTATATAAGTTTTCATACTAGTGTAATTTATCTACACGTTCAAATTTTCTTTAAAAGCGTGCACTAGTCTATGCCCTAGTTTCCATTTTTTTATAGATTACGTTTATAATGCGAAATTGGATTAAAACTAAGTTAACAGAAACACGTTTCTCCAAAGCGGAAAACTCTCGCATACAACATAAAGTTGATTAGTTAAAATGTTTTAAATGGCTATACTAGTATCTGCATTATGTAGTAGAGAACTTTTTACTACCCTAGTAAACAGGAATATGAATACTAATGTGTCGAAAAATGTAAATTTATGCCTATGTTTTATTTCATATCCATATTGGTAAACTTTTAGCGATATCTTTTTTTTTCTAACACGCAAAAATATTTTAGCTGCCTCTAAAGTGTGATAGTTCAATTTGCCAAATTGCATTCTGGAAAATATATGTTTACACAGTAAACAGAGTATATTCAAATCTGTAGATTTCAAGGCATTGCTTCATTTTATATTTATTATCATTTTACAGATAAAATATTTGACTGTAATTATATTTTATATAACATGTTGCTAGTTCTAACAGGAGATATCTAGAAAATAGGAGCTACGGCTTCTATACTCCTAAATATCTCTACGCAACATTTAATTAAATGTTCTAATAAACTTATATTGGGTTTCTAACAGGTGGAGTTATCTGGAGTATCCTAAGGTAATTATACTCCTACGAAATCATTTATACATGATAGTACATGATAGAAGTTGCTAGAATACAAGGGGATATCTGGAATATAAGAACCACGTAAGGTGGGATTTATCTTCCTAGTTATCTCCACAAAAATTCATATTGCTTCATGTATCATATTGAAATTATTTAATTTTTTGTATTACATTTCAAGACTGTTATTATTTCATATATTTCAAATTGTTAACCTATTAGCGCCCGTTGATGCCGTTTGGCACTCTAAGTTAGGCAATATATAAACTATCAGGGCGCATGCCCATGGTTATCTACTTTATTGAAACTTGTAAAAACACGTTCGTTTTAAAGTGTCCTTATAGAAAACAATCTCATTCATTGCTCTGCTGTTATACAAGATAAAAATAAAAATGAGTGCAAAATATAAATGCAATAACATTGAGTTGTTACGAGAAATTTTAGGGTAAGTACCTTTATTTTAGTTTTTTTTTATTCAAAATTGTTATAAATAATTAGTCAATAATATGTTCTAAAATAATCGATATGTTTTAAATAAATTTTGATAATTACTTTTGAAATACAGCATGCTCAATTACAATGATGCCATATGGCATCAATGGGCGCTAGAACTCATGGTTTTTTTTTATTTTTTTTAGACCGCAGTTCACTTTACAAGAGGCGTTGGAACTAATTGAAGGCGAACTTGTACCAGATACCATATTTGTAGAACCACCAGAGTCGGCAGTTCTGACGGATGAAGAGTCTGGTGATGAAGAAAGTCCAGGTCAGATCCGACATTTGTCTGGCAGGCAGTTACTAGCTCCTGCTGAGCTGGTTTTTGGAGATTATAGGTCCACTATTGGACAAGAGGACAATACTGATAT
>WYDF02043240.1:0-12376 GCA_009867245.2 Adranes taylori | reverse complement strand
CAGCTTACCATAATTCTAAAAGCATTCCATTAATTACTAGTTCCAGGCTGAAGAGGATGATAAATCCTAAAGCCTCCCAACAATATACAATTCCAACAGGGAGTGGAGTTTTAGTTAGGGTAAAAATCCCACACTGTTGGATGCACGTGCATCCTTCGCCTTTTGAAGGTTTCTCCACTTCCTACGTAAAAAAAAGCAACAAAATAAACAAATATGGAGGATAATAATAAAAAGTTTTCGAAACAATTTTTTCTTACTCCATACTGGGTTAATATATTTAATTATTCTAGCTTCCAGGATGATACATTTCTTTTATATTTTCTTATTTTCTTTTTCTAACCTGCACGGAAATCTCTAATGCAATATTTTGTTGAGGTCAAACTGCTACAGATTTTAATAGCTCTTTTCTATAAGCTCATTCAATTATTTAAACTTTCTTGTTTTTCCAGCCATTTATGTCCACTGCTGGCCGTAGGTCGCGCCGCCCCTAGCTGTCTCCATCTTTTCCGATCTAATGCTTCTTGTTGACACGTAGGACCTGTTCTTCTTTTTAATATTGTTGGTCCATGGTTCAGGCGGCTTTCCCAATGGTCTTTATGTTGTTTATTTATTTAATTTGTTTTTTTTTTATTGTAAATCCAACAGTACCAAGAATTAATTATATTTTTTTATACTTATAAAATTAACGTTATTGAAATATTATAACATGATATCGTAATATTACAGATATATACTGAAGTATGCTATACTTATATAAATATAAAGGTTTATACATCAGAACTACAACTAGAACTACGATAAAGAACCAATAATGATAATATAGAATAACATGTGAACAATGATAACGAAACGGTAATAAAAAGAAATATAAAGGAAAAGCAAACTACACGTAATCATAACTGTTATTCATTTGCATCATCTGAACAATGATGAAGAAATAGTAATAAAACGAAACATAAAGAAAACACAAATCACTAACAACTATTTGTATTCTTACACTAAATTTGATAAGTAGTTCTCAAGTTATATCACCAATCTTAACATTAAACAGATCACACTCGACTAAATTATTAAAATTTAAACACATTGTCGCTGTGGAAGAGTACGTATAATACTTTGTCCTAACTGTCTAAATAAAATACAGGTTTCTGCCTACTATTAATTTTTGGTACTAAAAAGTTCAACTTTGAAAATAAACCTGAATCTTTTATTTGCCCATGAAAAAGATTATAAATAAATGTTATTCCAGATATCTTACGTCTATTTTCTAATGGTAGGAAATTGAATTCTTTTAATAGTTCAATATGCTCTAAAGGACAAGTTGGATATGCTCTTACAGGATAACACTTATGTTTGAAGAAATATAAATACCTTAAAAACTTTCTTTCAACTTTCTCGATTTCGTTTATGTACTCACATTCAGCATTAATCACAATAGAATAATACCCTAATTTTGATCCCACAAAAATATTATACAGGTTGTCCCTATAAGCGGGCCTCGGAAGATTCTGGGTTTCCTGTAGATGCTAATACAATTTTGATTTCAGATTATTATAGGTAGGTATAAGTAGTATATTTTAAAAATATTTTTATATATACAGTGCGTCCCACATATGACCAAATGCATCAAAGTTATGTTTTTTTAAATGGATCGCCCTATATATTTTTACATAATTTTATTTACCGTTAGTTTCTAAACAGATTCTTTGGGAAACCTTTTTTTGTAAAATGCGCTGTTGCCAAGTTATTGCCATAAGTAAATTTTTTGAGAGACTGCAATTATTATAAATATGTTACTGTTCGAAAATGTTTCGAAATTTATACATATGTAATACTACATAAAATAATTAAAATATATTATTTTCGAATACCCAAGTTGCCATGATTCTTCATAGTTTTTTTCGTAGAAATTATATATGAATTTTGGTCGTCCGTTTGTACAAGTAAATAATATTTATCTTAATGAACTTGAACAGTTCTAAAATACTTCAAAAACGAAAATTTGAACTAATACTGAAAATTCATGAAAATATCGAATAAAATAAGTTTATTTTGTCATCCAAATATAATTTTCAAACCATTAATATTATTTTCATTTATTACATTCATACTATTTACATTATTATTATTATTTACACAACAAATATTATTTAAATATTAATACTTGTTAAAAAATATTTATAATTAAAATCTTAAAATTTAAACCTATTGCAAATAATTGAATTAAACATTAAACAAATAATTAATATAAACATTAAATAAACTACAAAGAAGGCTCAATAATACCCACTTTTGTTGTAAACATGCTTGTATGATTACAACGTTTATGTGTTGAAACTAAAACATTTCCCAAACCCACTGGTTCTGACTTTATTTTTTCAAATTTTTCGGTAATTCTTTGTTTCATATCATTTTTGGTTGTAGGTATTTTTGAATATCTGGAGATCTTGGTGGCCATAGTATTACACCTCCTCTACCAATCCATCTATCGGGAAATGTATTGTTTAAAAAATGTTGAACGTAAGTTGCGAAATGAGGTGGAGCTCCGTCTTGCTGATACCACATAGTGGAACGTGTGTCTGATTTTATATTTTCTAACAGTACTGGCAAATTATTGTGTCATCTATTGTGTAAACTTTATTAATTTTTTTTAGATCATCATCATATAGTAAATGAGGTGACGATAGCTGTAAACTGAGATCATTAATAAAAATAGTAAATAGAAGGGGCCCTAAGTTACTACCCTGAGGAACCCCAATAGTCGCGACAAATGATTTAGATGTAACAGAACTGTATTCTACATAGCAATTTCTGGTACTTAGCTATGATTCAAACAAGCAAACAAGTTTATGTGACAAGCCTACGCTTTCCAGTTTTTGTAGAATGATTGAATGTTGAATTCGGCCAAAACCCTTTACGAAATACTTATATATATATATAAAAGTCTAGCTTTGTCTGTCTGTCCGTCTGTCTGGAACGCTTTTGACCTACACAACGACATGATTGAAGAGAATTTATTATTTTTATTTATGTTCATTGTGATTTTTCTTGTGCCATTTCATATGTGAAATTAAATGTCAAATTTTGTAATTACATTTAAATAAAATATGACCTGGTAATGGTTTAGTCGTTTTACGGGTTATCATCTAGTCAGTATATATGACATCAACCTGAGAGTTACCGTTCATTGCATCAGAGATATATTCGGTAAGTATGTTCATCACCGTAGACCTTCCTTGTATAAATCCGTGTTGATTCTCTGCTATTAGTTTTTTTACATGGTTATAAATGGACTTCGATATTAGAATTTCAAAAACCTTTGCAAACTTTGATAGTATGGAGATTGGACGATAATTGGTAATGTCAGATATGTCACCAGTCTTAAATATTGGAGTTATTCGAGATGTTTTCCAGGCTTCCGGGAATAAAGATTTGTTTAATATAAGATTAAATAATTTTGATAAGGGATTAGCAAGAGCAGATGCACAATATTTAATAAGAAAATTGGAATAGAATCAGATCAACGTTCCCTCAAATGACTTCATTGTTTTTAATATTTCATTCTCACTAGGCTCGTTTAGCGTAAACAGGTCGGAATTAGTATGCGAAGAATGAACATAAGTACTTTGATTTCCATTGGCATAAACAGATTTAAAATAATCAGCAAAACCGTTGACAATATCTAAACTACTGAGTGAACTTCATCTCCAAGTATCATAGAACCTGGTATGCGAGTACAATTTTATAATGAATTTATAGAAGCACACATGTGTTTTCAATCTTAGAAATATTTGGTATCCTTGTTTCATTGAATCATTTAATGTTCTGTGCAGTTGTACAAGTTTATCTTTATGGATATGAAAGCGTGTAAGTCTATAAAGCTTATTATAGTGGTTTTTGACTTTAATCATTCTCACGATGTCTTTTACGAACCATGGACTGTATTTGTCCCGGTTTACTCTACTCACCTTTGGTACAGTTAAGTCAAGCATTTGATCAATTGTTTTATAAAATTCTGTACAGGCTAAATTCACATCATTAAAATCACCTAGAAAAGATCAGTCTGTTTCATTATATAGTCTAATGAGATTAGCTTTTCTAAAATTATAATTTCGCTCATCGGAGAATTTAAAGCTACTCTAGGTCTTAACGTGAGTCACATTAGAGCTGAGAGCAGGGTGATACAGGTCTTCAACTAACAGTAAATCAAAGCAATCTTCAATAGTGATCAGATCTAAAATCTTATTTTTAAAGTTTAGTCTGTCATTGATCTGTTTACATTGTGAAAAACTATAAAAATTGTTCAATAATTGAGATATTGTGGAACTATTATCTATAAAAGTAGGTACTTTAAAATAACCAAGAACATTGTTTTTGGAAGGAAATATTTCGGAGGACTGAAGACTATCTGTTGCCCAAGATTCCGTGATACACACTACATATATACATCATATTCACTAGTAATAACAGTATTTAAAAATTCAAATGTTTTTGTATTAATACCTCGCCCATTTTGATAATAGCAATATAGATTGTTTTTACAACGTACGTTCTTTGTCTGTTGGGTGTTATCCTATTTCATTCGAATAATCTTAGGAATTCTATTGGAGTATTTTATAGCTAGGTTTTCTTCTCCGTTTGCCTTGCAACTGTTAAATTCCTTGATTATGTTTTGACGAAATTCTTGTTCCAACGGTGTTTGAATCCTAACTATAAATATATTCTTGGTATCTTGAATCATTTTGAGAATTTTTGAGTTTTTCAGAATTTTATCAATCTCAAAGACGGACGAAAGCTGAATCTTGATAGGCAGCGTTTTGCCGGGCATTGTATTCCTACCTAATTGATAGGCTCTTAGTTTTGCTGTATCCATCAATTAATTATAATATACCGTTGGTTTGAGACATAATTTCAGTGTTTCAATATTCCGAGGCATTCAATATAACTACGTTTGGCTCGCGTCTTTTAAGCTCCTCTACTTCTTTGATTACATCCATTATGCACTTCGCCTCAGTTTCTTTACTATGATTTTCTTTTAAGCCCGATAATTCTACCTTAACAGTTGTTAACTCATTTTTATGCTCATTTATGATCAGGGAGCAACAACCGACGGGAAACTGGGGACGGTTTTGGTTTGGTTTTCTGATTTATCATGGGGTTTTTTTAGCCCTAAAACACCACGGTGGCCATTGCGGGTGTGTGAGTGATAGTAATCCATTTGACTAGATTTGTGTATGTTGCCTTCTTTGGCTGATTTGCTCCCAACAGTCCTATAGTTTGCTCAGCGTAACAGAATCCACTACGATTCCACTAGGAGTACACGAGGAATCCACCACGATTTAAATATTGCAAAGAATTAAATATAATTATAGGACACATTTTTAAGAAAATGGGCTTCAAAGTTAGTGACGCAAGAATTCATATAGTTTGTATTTTTATTTTATTTCATTGTTTATTAACTTATATAGTTGATATAATTTTAAAGCTTATATGGTACCAAAATTTTGTTGTTAGTGACCAGAATACAAGGTATGAAAATTTTCACTACATTTGGCATCTTCAGTGGCCATATATTTTCCTACCATATATCACTACCTTTGGTCATATATTTTGAAATGTGCATGGAAAATAAATAACCAAAATGTGTTCTCGTGTAACTACAATTGAAATAAACTGAAATAGACTTAAGTTCTATATTTAAGAATTAGTCAGATTAATCCGAGTTTTACAGCTGTTGATGTCACATGGAAAGCGGTCAAGTTTTGTGTGTATATATATATATATACATATACATATACATATACATATATATATATATATATATATATATACATCTATATGTATATAAATATTTACCTGAGAATATTATGTTCATATGAATGTAAAAGTTTATGTTTCGTATACCAGTAAGACAACGCTCTGAAACAATGTTTCAAGCTGTCTATGAGTCTATGATTGGTTCCTTCAAAGTTTAGTGACTCGTCTACAATTGTCGTTCGAATCACAAGACCTATATTTTAATTGAACAGTTGTGGGAGGAGCATCTCCTGAAAAAACATTGAAGCAGGAACATTGAAGAACAGTTAAAACAACCTGAAGAACTCTGAAAAACTATTCCCCAGTTTAATACTGATAACAGTTTGGATTAATACACATAACGCATGAAGCTGTCATTTATATAAAGGACTTAGGACAAAGTGTTTGTCACAAAAATAATATGAAAGTAAAATATCATAATTATATACATTACAATATAGTGTAGTATAATTTTTCCCATCTGAGTGATAACCCATTAAGGAGACACATTCCACATTCACCATATTTAATTCTATAGTACTCTAAGCGAATGCATCTTATTTGTTTTTAAAGTAGCACATATATTTAGAATCGCGTTATAAAAGATTTCTGCATTGTTGTCACTTAGATCAAAACTTCTGTAGATTATTTCTTACATACATACTGGATAAAGATTATATAATTAACTTATTCATTTATTTAATTTGTAAACAAGCAATTGTTGAATTTTGAAGGAACTAATATTTGTTATGTAGTTCTCATAAAACTAGTACTGCCGTTTAATCGTTTACTTTGGTAATAAGTACCTAATGGTTTCATCAGATCTTTACAATTGCATTAGAATCGGCCATTGACATCATTTAGATAATGTATTATATATGTTATATTGTCAGTAATTTTGCGTTTATAAAAGAATTATTAATTTCAATTTGGTAACATTCTCGGAAAATGACAAAATTATAAAACTCTGTGTTAATTTTATATTTAATTTCATGTATTGAATATGTTTAGTATATTAAGTTACATGTTGTTTAATTTTTATATTTATGATTTTATTTTTGTTTTATTTGTTTTATGTTAATGACGCTAGTACTAGAAACAATAAAATATGATCTTTACTGTATATTATAATTCAACATTTTTCAACGTTGCCAACACTGCCATGAATGCATCATATGAAATATGTGATTGCGTCTCTTTTTGTTTCATACATTTAGAGAGAGTTAGTATTATTTCTTGGTGTTTCTAAATTTTAAATTAAAATAAAGATGGGAATATATATGGTACAATGCAACAGAGACCAAACAATTTCTTCATAATTAATTGGCTGTTCACCAAACTTTAGGCTGGTTTATTTGGCGAATGTAGGATGTCTCTTCTTAATGGGTTATCACTCAGATGGGAAAAATTAGACTATACCTTGTTAGACTATGCCATTACCTTGTAATGTACTACAATTACAAAAGACTTTTACAGTGTAATTTTTTTAATTACTCGATAATGAGTATGAAAATAAATAAGAGACGTCGATTAATATTTCATATCTTAATAAATTATTTTTTAATAATTATAAATGCTTTATTTTATTTTTAATCTTACTGCCAACATTATGTCAAATTAAAATAACAACTCGTTACTTTATTTTTTATAATAACTTGGTTTCATTGCGTACAATTGGACTTCATGACGACAAATGAATCTTATTCCATTTTCTTCTATAATATTAATATCTTGAAAGCATTTGTATAAATTTTTAAAATCATTAAATAATTCGTTCTGTTTCTCTAGCGGTACATAATGCAGCAGAGGACGTATAAACATTTCGGGTACTAAAAGCAGTTATATATTATTTGTTACTATTATATATAAACCTTTATTAATTACAACAAACCTTTAATAATAAACAAAATACATAATTACTTCTATAACAATAATACTTTTCCTTAATACACTTTCCAACCTACTATTAAATAATTTTAATAATAGGTTTTTTAATAAGCAGAGGTCATCAGATACGGAATCGGATACAAAATGTTACGTGATTAGTTTATTTAAAGAAATTACGCGTATTTGCCTGCTTATTATTTTCGTGTTGTCGTAAAAATTATGGCAGACGTTTAGATGTAAGTAGGCGAATTTTTTTATTATAAATCTTTCATTAAGAAATTGAACAACTTAAGTTCTTTTGATTTTATTCTGAGTAAATAATTTTATCCAATGTAACTAATTTTCATTTGATGTTACAAATTGAGATGAAAGTCTATCTTAAGAAAAAATTTTTGTATGGAAATATAATAAACCAGAACCGTACTATATTTTATTATATTATTAGTCAATTCATCCTTTAATAATTACTCTCTAATAATTATTCTTCATTACATGTTGCTTGGTCGTTGCTTTATTTATTTTCGGATCAGAGGAAAGTTGTGTTTTATCTGTATTAATATTTTGTATATTCTAAAGCTAATAATGTTTTATATTATTATCTGTTATTAATTCGTGAACCGTACTTGCTTTATTAAGATTGAATTTTGGTTTTAATCAAGCAAGATTCCATATATCATTGCTTACTTTGATTAGTGCATAAATCATTCGTTAAGACTCAAATATTAAATCATTGGTTAAGACTCTACCATCTGCCGGTTGAATTGAGTGTGTTCTACCTGGAAGCAGACTTTAGTTAAAGCTTAGTTACTTAAACTTATTTCCATGTCACAAATTTCAACGTGACATATATGGTGTGTATGAACAGCTAATAATGAAAGATTTAGGCGTTTGGATATAGCAATTCACTTTTTTGCGCCTCAATCTCTCGTTATATTTCCGGTAGGCAGTGACCCTTTTTTACAATCAATTCCGTTCCGGCTTCTTTTTATATCCTTAATAGATATGGAATGACTAATGAATGAATCCGCGGTCAGCTGTAGTACCAGAGGTGAGGGTGGTTGCGGGAGAGCCTCCAAAGTGTAAAAAACAAATAAGTAAAATGTGATACCAAACCGTCTGAATGTTCTTTTGACATTTGACTGACAATATGTAATGTTACAAAACTAGACAGCTGTTTGCCCAGTGGCGGGTTGTGCGTCAGCTACGCATGTCAATGTGTTAAATAAATAATTAAGTAAAGTGATACCGAACCGACTAAAATTTGAGAATATAATAGTTTATTTAATAAAGTTTATGAAACTAATGGTCAAATGCGCTCAAAATATCCTAATTGCTTATTCCTTGTAGTCTAGAAATTGCTTATTCGTTGTAAGAGAAAGATATTCACCTATTTTTTTTTATTACATTTATAAGAAATACATATACGTACCTTCATAGTCTACATACGGATATTTTTTCATTATTGTTTTATATTTCACATTAATGAATCCAGCTTCCTTCAAAATTCGTCTGATAAATTCTTCCTGGTCTTGTATGTGATTATAAGTATCGCTGAAACTTTTCATCTGGCTCAAAAATCTATTCCATTTGGTGCTATTAATCAGTATATGCCATATTTGTAACATCGGAAATTTTGACGATAATAATAAAAATAGAATTTCACCTCCAGGCTTAAGTAGATCTAATACATTTTTAAATGACTGCCTTAAAAAACAAATATCAATTTTAATAAATTATAATAAGAGCTATACATATCGAGGCAAAAATATCCGGACATTAATATGCGAATAACAACAGAAAACATATAGCAAGAATAAGAGGGAGAGTCCAAGCGCAATACAGTAATAAACAAAAAAAGAACAAATCATGGGTACGGAATTGTAATGAAATTAACTGATACAATGCAGGAAAAAATGCAAAGAAACTATTTAATATTACTAAAAACATTGATGTTCTTTAAGTGACTATTACTGATCTACTTTAAGTGAACCGACAACAATTTATAGAAGTAAGACATTCACACAAAAATATAAATTAGGAATAAATGGTGTAAAAGAAGTGAAGAAACAAAATGAAGCTGGAAATGAAATCGTACTGGTCCGCGTGGCATCCCATTTATAGTCATAGAAAAAGGCTCAATGAAATCACCTCACATTCTAATTCACATTCATCTTTATAATTATGATTGGAAAATTTTGTATTTAATATGTTTCATTTTATAGATTTTAATATTTTTTATTTACTTGTGATCTTTCAAGAAATAAAAACATAAGAATGAAAATATATGATCAAACAATCCAAATGATTTTCCAGAAACAGGTTCATTGAAATCAAACATCTCAAACGACATTCTTTGATCTAAATTTCCATTTCTTGCATTCTCTATAGCCGCTTCAGAAATATCTATACCCAGGAAACGGCCGTACTTTACGGGTATATGTTCCAATAAATATTTACTGATAACTCCTGATCCACATCCTATATCCAAAATACTTTCTCCACTGTGAAACTTCATTGAAGGAAAATATTCCTCAAATATAAGATCCAAATCAATTTTTCTTCGTTGTGTTACGTATTTATCATAGATTATTCTGTCTTGCTTTGTATCTTCAGTCATTTTGTTATTAATATTTTTTTACAAATTATATATTTATATTATTAACTATATGGGGAGGAATTAAATTTGGTATTAAGTTTATGACACTAAAGGTTTATTTATTTATTAGCTAAATAGAAAATATACGTTTCGAAAATAATACCATTTGGTTTTTAAAAGTTTTTTTGCACACAAGCTTGACGTAATTTTGTAAACTGTATGCAAATATAAACCATAAACGTTCTTTATCACTTGTTATATGTGGAAAATAAGTTTGTTGTCTATTACTTATAGTTACAGTATTTGTTGTTTATTTTCACGGTATGGTTGTAATATAACTTTCCAAGTGCTATAAATGTTTTCGTTATCGTTTCATTTCTTAATCGTATTCCGTAGATTTTCGATTTCTATGGCTTCTCTAGTAATACTTTTGTTAGAGTGGGTTTCAGTGGTTACTGTTATAGATTTTTCCAAAGCTATTCTATAACCGGTTGTGGAGTTATGTTGGGCGGGAGCGGACTTGTTGAGGTTCTTATTGACGTTGTTTGTGTGTTCAGCTATTCTGGCTGATATTTTTCTATTTGTTTGACCGACATGGACCAAATCGCATTCATTGCAGGGTACTTCGTACACTCCTCGGTTTTTTTGTGGAATATTGTCTGTTGGTTTGGATAATATCCTGCGGATTTTTTTATGTATGTGTTAAATATTGTTTTGATGCCGTTTTTCTTTAGGATCGATGATATTTTGTCGGTAGTTCCTTTCATATACGGAAGAGTTGCAATGATAATTAGTTCAGATGGTGCTGGTTCCGGACGTAGTATCTGGTGTTTTGGGATTATTTATTTGAGTATTAGTATAGCCGTTCTGGAGAAGTGCGCCTCGCAGTAATGCGACTTCAGAGTCTATTTCTTCATTGTCGGTAAGTAGTCTGGATCGATGAATTAAAGTTTTTATTATGGAACTATTCCTTCCTGGATGCTGGTGTGAATTAGCGTATAGGTACTGGCTTGTACGCGTTTTCTTTGTATAAACTGTGTGTGCAAAAGACCCGTTAGGTTTCTTTGAAATTACTACATCTAAAAAAGGTAGTTGATGGTTGTTCTCAACTTATATTGTGAATTGGATTTATGGGTGCTCGGCATTAGGTGCGCCGAGGAATTTATGTAGTTCTTGAATTCCATGTGGCCATATCACAAGTGTATCGTCAACATAGCGTAACCATAATTTGGGTTTTAGAGGAATATTGTCCAAAGCTCTTGTTTCAAAGTCTTCCATAAAAATCTTAGCGATAGCGCTTGAAAGAAGCGAACCCATTGCTGCTCCAAATTTCTGTTTGTAGCGTTGTACTCTATGGATGAAGTAGACATTACTAGTGTAGTGGTTGATAAAATCAATAATGGTAACTTGGTAACTTGATGTTTTGTTCTTTGGATGTCCAATGTTTCATCTACGGGGATGTTAGTAAACACGAATACGACATCGAAGCTAACTATTATGTTAGTTGGTTGTAGTATATATTCTTTGAGTATATGTTCTCTAAAAAGTGCTAACTGTTTTTTACCTAACGCGTCGAGATTTAGAAATAAAATTAGTTGTGCACATTGGTTAAGGGAGGAGACAATGGCTGTACATGACAAATATGCATTAAACATCAATATGCTCCTACAACTACAAGTTAATATTGTTTTAATCAGGAAGTTCCCCCCCCCCCTAAAGGTTCCCTTAAATAACATATACATGTATTATACATAATATCGTACTAAGAAGCACGTAAGTAATATCTTTACTGGAGAGCTGTGAACATACCTATCATCGCTACAAATCGTTTATTGCTGCGGTAGGCCACTGAGAGAAGCAGGCATTTGTGCGTACAGGCGATCGTTGGCTTGCTCGTAAAGTTTAGCCAGCGTTAACAACGTAAACGCACGAGAGTATGTCGACATTTCTCTAGTTTCTATAAATAAAATATGCATGTAATATACATATAAACTTTCCGGAAGAAATTCTCTAAATGATAGTGAAAACCATATCAAAATCCGTTGCGTAGTTTAGAAGAACAACGCATTCAAAAAAACAAACGCGGAAAGCGACTTC
>WYDF02043229.1:0-12378 GCA_009867245.2 Adranes taylori | reverse complement strand
GCGTCGTATAAGCAAAATACCGATTTGATCCACGTTTTTGATCTTTTACAGTGGAAATTTTAAAATTATGAATTGAATTGATCATGAATTGATCATGAATTGATTATGAATTGATCATGTTCTAAACGAGAAGCTCTGAATCCAAATTAATTATTAGGAATAATGTGGTTTGATTCGAGCACGCTCCTCAGAAGGCAGATCACTATCATCTCAAAAATTGTACCCAGGACGTTGAGGAAGGCTAGGAATTATGATTGTATTTGAAGTCTTCCAGGATCCTAACAACAGACATTTAGTGTATATATTGGAGAGTAGTTGGACTGTTTCTTGTGGCATGTTTCTGAGGATTGGGCGTGTCAAGGTACTGTTTTCAACTGTTCGAAGACCTCGTCTGCGGTGATGGGAAACAGGATGTTATCACATTTTTGAAAAGTGATTATTGGTCTATGCATCTTGCAAAACTGTCCACAAGAGATTTGGTTTCTACCAGAAAATTGTTGTCAAAAAGTGGGATTTGTAGAATTTGATATATTTGTTCCATATGACATGCAAACGACCCAACACTCCTCTTTATACGCAATTATCGTGCGCCTAATTAGAGCATTGAGTCTGTTCCACTTGGTTTTGATTACCGGGTTCCTACGGGACAAAAGTTGTCGATAGATTCTTCTTTTCTCTCGGATCATGCTGACGATATTTGGGGGAAGTGAATGCTTATTTTGCTTTATAGATTTAATTGGAATACTTTCAGAAGCTGACTCCTGGATTAGATTTGTTATGGTGTTGACAACTAAGTCTATTTGAGCTGGACTATCCATTTCGGTTTGGATGGAGTGTTTAGTGTTAATTTTTGTTGAAAGTGTTGCCAACTAACATTTTGGAAATCACGAATTAGTATTCGTGTAGGTGCGGGTAGTAGGGTTGAGTCGAGAGAAGACTTTACAAGGAGAGGGTAATAGTCAGAAGTTATAGAAGTTCCGGCAAAACATTCTTTCAGATATACATACATCAGAATATAAAAGTCATAGATTCTTACTCTACAGACAATAACCAAACTATTTCAGATTAATATTTTAAATTATTTCAATGAACTAAAATCTGGAACAAAATTATATTTATATATTGTGGTCCCGCGTATACTAGAAAATCTATTTCATTACCGATAGTTTATTTGCACTATCCTAATTGTGGCAAATGTTAATTTCATCTATTACCTTAAGTGTTTTTGGAATTTCGAAAGAAACAGTACGAATCTGATAATATCATGGTGATTTCGGCCAGAAACACAAGTTTATATCGTTTCTAGATATTGGCACATTCGGCTAAAGAAAGACCACAGAAACACATTTAAACTAATACTTACAACCCACATTATGCGATAACTATATACAAGCAACGTTGCCAAATTCTTTTGATATATAGAAATAAATTCCAGGTCCAGTAATAGTTTTTGTAATTTCTGGTCTTTTTAGATTACTCAGATAAAACTCATTTTGGAAATACAAGATTATATTATAAAATGTTATTTGGAGCGTAAAACACAAACTTCTTGTTTCGTCTACTAAACCAAATTCTATTATATGAACTACATCATATTAGATGAACTATTAGATGAACTACAGCATCACGGCTTTGACATTTCACTCATTATTTTAAGAGATCATCATTATTAGGAGCATCACGATTTTAAACAGCAGGGACTTACTCACTTAGTGAGTTAGTCTCGGCCTTTCAATGCCGTGATGCTTCTAAATAATCCCTTATAATAATGAATGAAATGACACCATACATCTTGAACTAGCCGCTTTTCAAGACATGTGTGGTAAAAGGACTGACCCCTGTGGAACTCCACAGCTTACTTTTCTATTTCGGCCTTTGGCATCAGCTTTAGTATAGCGGAGGACTTGTTAAGCTTTCATTAAGCTGGATCGCAAATAAGATGTAAATTGAATTCTGAATATTTGACACCAACTGCGACAGTATGTTTTAATTCAGAACTTCCTAACACATCAGCTACAGTCGTTAGGCTACAGTCCTAGCTATAGTCGTTAGGCTGGGCGTTTAAAAAGTCGACATCTTTGTTTATTGGGCTCGAATGTCTCTTTAACTTGCTGGGTTTTAGACACAAATATGAAGCATCATATCTCATTTTCTCTTTTGGAGGCATTATTGGATATAGAATTAAATGTGCTTTCATTTCTTGCGATCCCACCGAAACCTCTTTGCCATCCTTTGGAGGACGCTGATTTATATTAATTAAAAATTTGAAAAGATAAAACTGTTTTATTGCATTACATACAATAACTTAGTAGTAATATTCGTAATTCCCGTTTTGCCTTGAATAATGTTTCATTTTAAAAATTCGCATGACTTTCTAGTATAATTAACGTCTTTTTCTGTTTTATGTGAATGTAAAACAGAAAAAGATGTTAATTATACTAGAATGTCATACGATATATTTTTAACATTATTTCAGGACAAAACGTGAATGCAAGAATTTGCTTGTTTTAAAGTTATAAAAAATAATTGAATTACTCAGGCAGTATTGTGATTAATTAAAATATATTTAAGTATTATCTATATATATATATATATATATATATATATATATATATAATGTATTACCTTTGTTACGTGCTCCATTATATTTTATATATGTAAAACGTCGTAAGCACTATTATATATCACTTACTTTGTGACTCGAGTTTGAGCGTGGGCCCATTATCGAACGTTATGCCATAACAACAACTATTTCAAAAGAGGAGTTGAAATAGCCAAATTAGCAAAGAGGTGTAATGTAGGTATAAAAACTAAATGAAAAAAGTGTTCCAATTTACTTCCAAACAGATGAAAGTTCTGGCACAATGAAAATTGCTCGAATTATACCAGTTTTCTTTGGCTCGTTTATGTCATTAATCACATCACTCCACTCATAAACAGTTCATCTTGTTTCCCCTCTACCCATTTCTAAGTTCCTTTTGTTTTTTTCCATCGCTCGAATGATTGCACCTTTTTTTTCACCTCGATGATGATTCCTGGAAACACCTCATCCTCATAAGTGAAAATGACATATTCACCAACTTCCTTCTTAACTGGCTTTAAAGAAATGTCCATGGATGCATTAATTGATCCATCGTTGAGATCATCTTCCCTGTCGCTGATGCTGTTTGGAGCAGAACTCACCGAATCATGACAAGAAAAATCAATCAGCTTGGCTCCCATTATTTGTCATATTTTCAACGCTGACACTTTTACCAGGACGACAGTAAGTTTTCTTTTCCGTATTTTAGATGTTCGAGCTATGAAAACTGCTACGATTTTTTGCTCTAAAAACTGCTCTTCAACGGATTCCGTGTCGTAGGATTTTCGTAATTGAAAGTCTTTTAAAAGTTCATTAGGACTGACCGGGTAAATGCCACATCTTCGATAACCAGCTTGTAGCTTCGAAGCTCTATTAAATGTTGTTTGTCTAAAAAAAAAGCCTTATTTCTTCCAAAGGTTCTTTGTATTGCCCCAAAATTCTCCTCCAGGCAATCTTGAAGGACTTAACAAATGCTACATCAAGTGGGTGGGTAACACGAGTACTGTTTGGTGGCGAAACAGACGAACTTTATTGTATTTTCCTGCAGGTTTGAATTAGAATAACAGTAACCGATATGTGTGACGAAAGGTTGTCTGGAATTAAAACTTTTATTCCTTCTTTCTTCTTCAAATGCGGTAACATGAGGGAGAGCAACCATTCTTCAAATCCCAAATCATCGAAACAGACACTACTTGTACTCCTAAACCGTGCTCCTCCAGGTCCGCCTTCACACCAACTATCCCACATATGACTTGCTTCGTACAATACAAGCGGAGGAAGAATGTCACCCGCTTCATTACCTGCCATCATAATGGAAATGCTACATTTTGAGGTGTTCCGAATGGTTACTGGGTACTTGGTGCCTCGCTTTACAATACATTTTCTTGGCCATGGGTCATCCAAAAGGTTTGACTCGTTATAGTTGGAGATGTTCTTTGGAGGAACATTTTCTAAAGTTTCTGAGATATTACCTGTACTCTGTCAGAACTTCTTCATTTACAGACGCCCGAGCTTTTTTATATTGGCGATAAATCGTGCAGACAAATTAGTATGGCGTTTCATGAAACTAGAAATAAAGCTCTTTCCATGGCTGTTGTCTTTGAACCAGGGAAGAATTCTACTTATCTTTAATAGGTAATCTTTAATGATGCTGCAAAGATCTAATTCCGTCAATAAAAACCCAAAATCGCTCATTTGGATGCCACACTTGACAAATCCAGCTTCTTCCTCATCAATAAATATTGTAGGTTTACCTGGTTTCTCAAGATGCAAAACGTTCAATTTATACTTGATGGTTCTTCTACTAATGCCGAACTTTTGAGCAGCTTCTTTTTGAGACGGGGATTTGGATTTTACAGCCACCAAACATTCATTCAGTTGCTCCACTGCAAAATCTTTGCATTTTCTTGAACCAACTTTCTGATTATACTATAAAAAGCATCTATAATAAGTATGATGAATGAATTAGCCCTTCATTTCAATTTTCTTTCAGCACTTCAAATTGGGTAAGCACTAGGGATTAGGCACTTAGGATTGGGTAGGTAGATAGATTAGTGAGTAAACAAAATATTCAATCAAAGTTCCACAAAACTTCTGTAAAACTCTCGTCCACCGCACAGAACAGCACAAAAATTCCGTTATTCCGAAGTTTTTATAAATAAAAACTTCGTCAGTTTAAAGTAATGATGAAATGCCTGCAATTGAAAACTGTCACATCGTCTTATTTTAAGTTTTCACAATTAATCTTCAGAAGGTGCAAAGGTAAAGATGAATTGCATACCAGCTGAAGACGCTCCCGATTGAGTCTACTCTCTCCTTCGTCCTCTTTGTGGATCGGTATCTAAAAGCAAAAGGTTAAATTTAATAATACAATTAATGTAATACTGACAGACGTTTTTTAATTTGTTCTTCATTTCCACCAAACTAACTTTACACCTACATCTAATATAATAATCAACTATGTACATTTGTACAACACTTTAACCTTTAACCTTTTTAACGTACGCACCTAGACCGCTGCGGATCGCAACGGATGTTTTGCCATATGTATTTATAGCAGACGAAGCATTTGCACTACATACCAATTTGTTGAAACCCTGCTCTCAGAGATTACTTCATGATGAAGGATAGCTATTCAACTAGAGATTGTCACTCGCTCGGTTGGTGGTTGAAAATGTATTTGGCATCTTCAGTTCGCGGTTCGGTGTGTTCCAAAAACCGATCAACCTACAGCCTCGTAAAGCGACAATTATTACCACAGCTTGCTGCTAACTGCACAATTTTTTAGCAAAGGAAAATGAACAATATGTGACAAATTTTGTCATTACTATAACAATGAAGGAAAATTTTAACTAGGTACACCATTAATGTATTTTGCAATGTTTATTTTTAACATTGTCGTTCTAATATAGTTTCGTCTGAGTTTTAACGATTGACTTTTTATCAAACCTTTTCTAAAATTACAGTGTACCTAAACGTATACCTGATGTCACAATCCACTAACGTAAGTGGTACAATATATACTGTACAAAGAAAAGAAGTGATGCTTACTTCAATTCGTCGTGCAGATGTCCGTCTTTTCCGTCGAATTAAGAATTTTTCAAGGAAGGTGAAAGGAAAAATGATCAATGTTTTCAACAAAATTAGCATTTTAAAAAATAAAAATAGCAGTTTTTTAGCCAATTTAATTTGTTTAATTTGTCTTGGAAAATTCTTAATTAGACTTGGAAATCCTAGATATCAAGATATAGGTCAAAGATAACAACTTAGGTGTAGGTATACAGAAGAAGGTAGGTAAATTAAAACGAAAACAAGACTTACCGGTTCCTCTGCTTCTACTTCACTTGGCTGCAACTCAACTGGCTTTTAAATCTTTCAAGAAATGACAGAGCATAGAATATTCACGCAGAATGTCCATCTGCATAAAATGTACATCTGGGCTCTTTCCAGGCCTCTGTGATGTAGCAATCTTCTTTAGTTGCATCTTGTTTACATCTTCTATTTTTGCCCCCGGCTCTATCCTCACTAATAAGGGGATTAGGCGGTCTAGTGCAGCAATCCTAGCTGTTTTATTACTATATTTACGGTTTTCGCAATTCCACAGATCAGGATACAGTTAAAATTTCTCAATAAAAATCCGAAGGGCTTCGTCTTCCGGTCTTTCAGTCCCTCGTCACATACATTATTTCTTTCACTTGATTCGTTTACCGCTTCCAAGTCTTCAGACCTCGTCTCAAGGTCACACGTATCATCCATAATACTCCGCACAAAAACCACTTCCGTTCCCTAGGAAAGCGCGGCAACATTTGATTACACAGGCCTATGTTTGTGCGCTTAATCCAAAAATGACCTTAGTTTATTTCCATCACATAAGATTTTTTTGCAAATTGCAATTTGTTTGTCCAAATGTGTTACATATTGGAAAAAAAATCACAAATATAATACGCACTGAGAGATTAAAATACATAGAAAATTCTGCCATCTGTCGGTTTATGATGAAAACCAATCGTTGACATCATAAACCCGCATATGACAGCACTTTCGTCATTAAACGTGCCGTACATCTCAGCTGGTGTTGACGCAACCGTTGGTATGTATCCTCCGCGATCAAAAATGTTTTTGTGTCGGCGGATATGCGCTAAAAAATAAACATAGTGTTCGAAATGGAGTCAACAGGCTGCAAAAGGTCTGCATATTCCATTTGTTACATTTGTAGTGAGTTAATGGTGTCAAGACAAAAATGACATATAACATCGTTCGTGGGACAAGTGTATTTCGCTCGCGTATTTTGGTGTAAAAGTAGGAGATCAAGACAAAACTTGGGCACCCCACTATGTATGCTATACGTGTATTGAGACGGTAGTCAAAGGGTGAACAACATTATTTCAAATTTGGCATTCTGATGGTCTGTTGAGAGCCACAAAATCATAGTGATGATTGTTACTTTTGTTCAACCGGTGTTCACATTCAATGTAAAGAATAAAAAGAACAACGTCTATCCAAATCTGCCATCGGCTTCACGTCCTGTCTCTCATGTACCAGCGCCTGTCCAGATGTACCAGCGCCTTTGCAACCAGAGCAACCAGAGCACCTGAAGTATATGATCCAGAAATTGAATCAAGGGAAGAAACCCAACATAATGAAGTGAAGTATGAACATGGCAATGCTGCTCAACAACCATTTACACAAACTGAACTGAACAATTTGACTCGCGACTTACCCCTGACCAAAGAAGCTTCTGAATTGCTTGGTTCAGACCTTAAAGATAAGAATTTGCTCGCAGCTGGCGTTTCGTTTTCCTGGTTTAGGAACAGAGAAAAAGATTTTATTCCATACTTTTCGGAAGAAGGAGGCTTAGTATCCTGCAATGATGTGTGTGGACTGTTTAAGACATTCAACATTCCGTTCGAAATTATTGATTGGAGACTATTCATCTATACACTTACAAGAACGGTATGACAATTTACATTTTGTTCTCCAGAAAAATAAGTACGACGATGATCATAACTAGATCATGTGTGGTGATCTCAAAGTAATATCGATGATCCTTGGACTGTAAGGCAGATACACAAAGTTTCCTACTATTTTATGTAAATGAAAAGTATTTTAATTATAGTTTGGCAACATCGTTCGAGTGAAACAGTTATCACAGCTATAGATAGCGATGGAAGTGGACAAAGCAAAGTACAGAAATTACAAGTCAGGCGTATTTACAAACCACAATGCAATTAAGGGTGCTCCCTTCATTATAGGAATTGAATTTAATTTCATGAACTCCAGCCCTCATGTATCTCAAGCTATTAAACAATCAGATCCGGATTTTTGAACAACTTAAACATGAATTCAAAATATTTGTTAAAACTGACGTATTTATTAACTGTTTATCATAGTTTCTTTGTACTCATAAATTCTTCTTCACAACCTCTATCATTTCCCTAAATTGTTGTACGGTATAAAATACTCAAATGGATTTGATTTATAGATGGCATCTTATGTTTCATAGAAAACAAAGATAAAAGAAGAGTAACAATTTAATACTAAACATAATAAACATCATCCAAACATAACTCATATTCAGCATAGAAACTGAAAAACAAAAAATTACTTAGATATTGAAATTAAGATAGAGCACAGCCAGGGGTGACTAATTTGCAAGGCCTCAAGGGTCAGAACTGAAACCTTTAATATGGTTGCGGGCCATATAATTATAAAAAAAAATATTAAGTAACAATAAGAAACAATGTAGGGCACATAAATAATTAAAACAAATGTGTAGTATTATTTCATTTTATTGCTCAAATACTATATTTTACATATATGAAAAATATAAAGAACATTTTCTTAAGAACTAATACAAGCATTGCAATAACAATGAAAAGGTGTATTTAATTTGAACACTGTTAAATACACGTTTTCGGCTCGGTCGTTCGGCTAGACCCACCAAGGAAGGAATGTCCACCTCCAGTTCAGTTGTAGACAATCTCATGAGATGAAGTAATGAAGAATCGGTAAGGTTGCTTCTGTTGTGGTTTTTTATGAATTTCATGGAGGAAAACAAAACTTCACAATTATATGTGCTTTCGAACATTGATGTCAATTTCAATTCAGAATCTCGCAAGGTCGGGGATCTCTCCTTGGCCAGCAATTTCAAAAAATGATGTCTCTTATCTTGTCTGGTCATTAGGAACAAGTTAGCTTGAAGATCATATAACTCAAGTTGTAGGTCAGGCGGCTGATCTTCAATGGTAGCTCCACGAGGATTATTATAAAGCAATATGCTTTATAATAATCCTAGAATTATGACATTCAGTTTCCTCAAATCTTGTATTGAATTCATTAATAGCTTGTTAAATTTGTAAACTGCAGCTTGAAAACTTAATATTTTCCTTATGTTTGAATTCTTCTGGCAGTTGCAGACAGCTATGCAAGTGTGTCAAGTTTTTGTTTTCCAACGCATGTTAGAACACTTTCAGCTTATTCCGAAATCCATTTATTATTCCAATCAAATCTGAAACCGTCTGGTTTCTTCCTTGAAGACTCAAGTTTAAACAGTTAAGGTGATTAGTCAAATCTGTAAGAAAAGCTAAGTGCCTTAAAAATTCTGGATCTTGACATTCCTGCACTCAGCCACCTTACACATCAGCTAAATGTGTAAGGTGGTTATACAAGGTTATACATCAGGTTATACATCAGCAAATCTTCATACTCGACATCTGTTTCCGTTAAAAACTACTTATATTGCCTATGTAATGGGGTTCGGTTTCCACCTCTAATCGTTCAAAATGGTGTTCGCTTCTTACTAACAATAGGAAATTCTGGTCAATAGGAAAATCTGGAAATCAAAGATCATTAAACTCATTAAAAATTGTCCGTTGAAAAATACGATACATCGAAATCTTTAGCAGATGACTCATTCCACAATTCTAACCAGTTATCCTAATAATACAAATAAAACGCATCCCATATTAGTTTCTTATAACTTAGGTAAGAAGTTAAGGTTTTACGGTTCGTACAGATATTATAGGACTTTTCCACACTACGTAGAGCTACGCGAAGGACCCATTTTCATTCTTTATATGTGCTTTAATGTCCTCTGATGCTCCACCTTGTTTATCTACCATACTTCCTAGATAACAGAACCGGTCTACCTCGTCGATTTCCTGTCCGTCTCGATTTCTTAAAAATAATTTCATCTCGTTTGGCTTAGTGGAATTAATTTATAGGAAACATCTCTTAATAAATCTTTCAATATTAAAATATGAATCTCTTCTTAACTTTTCACTTGATTCTGTTGGATTGTAGTGAATTTTTTTATTTCTTGGGAATTCAATCAAGTAGCAAGTATATCAAAATTACATTTAACATTTATATGTTTGGAATGATAATTCCTTAACCATTGTCTTGTGGAATATCAGGAAGCATCAGGACGATAGTCCAGATTATTCAGATATTCTGCTACTTAATAATTGATTATTGAATGTTTTCAGATATTTAATACAAGCATTAAGCAAAAGCACCTTGGAGTATGAGGGTCTCATCCTCAGGGTACCTCCTTTCTTGTTGCCTAAACGCCTGTATGTAATTGACAGAATGAAACATAAAAAGTAAAAAATATTCAAATATTTGTCCTCTATTCATATTTGAACAGATTCTATAGAATAGAATTTCTTATATCTTACAGTCCAATCAACTTACTATTTTAAACAATATCTGGCAAGACATTAATATTACGGCTCTTATTCTGGAGCACTATAATTGATTCATTATGAGCACTTTCTTCCAGAGCAAATTTCTAGTACCTTGAAGAGAATGTTCTCTGGCAAGCTACAAACCATGCTAATATCATTTTAAACAATACAAGCTTAAATAGTACAAAATGCAATACCGTCTGGACTTGACAATACCGTCTAACTTGAAAATCTATGCAATCTGTCAGAAAAACAGGTGCCGCTACTGACCGTATTCTTTAAATGGATTAATTCATCTTCACTATGATAAAGGGCACTATCAGTGATTCAGGCAGACCGAATATGTTTATTTTGTGTGTTTAGTTGTGATTGGAGAATTCTGATAGAGTGAGGTAAATAAATAGGCTTTTTTTATTGACTGCATACTTTCAGTTGCCTGCACGTTGTGATAATTAATAGAAACTCGCTATATCTTTTTCTCTAAGACTTTTCTGAACACTACTATAACCTCACTTTGTAGTTTGTAGATGTTTCAAAGTCATTGGCGTAGATTTAATTTTTGACATTCATTACAGGGGCTAATTGAAAATGGTGAAGACGCACATACAAAAGAAAAGTGGGAAGCATAGCATATTGCAATTATACTAAAGAGGCGTTAACTGCTGTTGTAGCAAGATATAAAGGGCAAGTGGGGATTTCCATTTGAACCCACAGATGTTCAAGATTTAGTTGCAAACTATTTAAATAGAAAAGGCGTACAACTGTTTAAAGATTACCGACCTGGGTAATCTTTAAACAGTACGACCTGGGTAATCTCGAGTTGACAAAAGTTGACCATAAGATCATTAACACATATTTTGATAATTTGCATCGGGTCCTAGAAAATGCACATCCAGCTGCTATAGTCAACAACGACGAACGAAACAAACTTTACGGATGACCCTGGCCGCTTTAAATTGGATGTACGAAGCTAAATGAGCGGAAAAAATATTGGATAGTTCAAACGCATCCTCTTCCGTTATGTTTGCCTGCTCTGCTTCAGGTCATATGATACCGCCGTATATTGTCTACAAGGCAGATAACATGTGGTCCATCTGGACAGAAGGTTGTCCTACTAATGCAATATAATAGAAGCCGATCTGTCTCCTTTGACGCTAATATATTTTAAGACTGGTTTGAACAAACTACATTTCCTTATTTCCGTTCTTTGCTTCTTGGCCCTAGAGTTTTTGTAGGAGACAATAAGCCAATTTCTTTAGAAGTGATTAGATATTGTGAAGAGAACAATATCTGTTTTGTGTTGTTGCCGCCTAACCGCACTCACATAACTCAACGACTAGATGTGAGTGTTTTAAGACCCATTAAAATTACATGGAAACTAGTCCTAAAAGATTGCAAAAGAAAAGATATGGACGTTATAAGAAAATATGTCTTTCCGAGGCTCCTAAGGCAGAGTATGGAGAGTATAGGTGCACATATGGAAAAAAATATTAAAACGGGTTATGAAGCAAGTGGCATTGTACCAATCAACGGCCAAAAGCTTTTTAATAAACTTCCTGGAGTAGAAGATACTGAAGCTACATTTGTGAAATGTTTAAAGAGGCTACATTTGGCAAGAAAGGTACAGTTAGCGGTCGTAAAAAGAAATTATCGGAAGATGTTGAAAACATATTTGCATTGCCCAAACATACATCAAAAGAAAAATCAAACAACAAACCCAAGGAAAAATCAAATAAAAAATCAAAACAAAATAGGATGATGGTAATATCGTCAAGCTCTGAGAGTGACGAAGACGTATTACCACCTAACTTACAAGGATCTAAACATTTTCACACCGCAAACGATGATAGTGAAACATATTCTGACTTGGCAGATGATTTGTTAATGAAGAAGTCACTGTCACATCTGATAACGATATATATGAAGAAGAAAATATGGAAGAAAACTGCAATAATACAGTGGACGATTGGAATAGCGATGACCATATTTTAGTAAATATGCAAACAGAAAATGGCACGTTCAAACAGTTTGTAGCTAAAATATGTATCCCGGCAAGATAATGGCTATTTATGCACATTTTTGAGAAATCTCAAAAGCTAGAAAAAGCCT
>WYDF02043218.1:0-12378 GCA_009867245.2 Adranes taylori | reverse complement strand
GTCTGATATTTGTGATATTTTTCGACATATACTACATTTGACAAATTGCTATATTAGAATCAATCAATATACCTAAACAAGCTATATTGGAATGAATCATCAAAAGTTTAAAAAGAGAACCATCGTAGGCAAGTGTTATCAAGTCTCAAGTATAGTGCTTCTAGTTTTTTGGATTCGTTCGATAGTTTCTTTGTTTATTTTGGTTCGCTCCGGAATCAAGAGTTCAATGTCGACTACGACATTTTCATGAGCCTAGAAGCGTGTTCCCAAGTCTGTGTTCTAATGATCGACTGAGTCTATCTGGACATTTCTCTATCATGAACTTGCCTTCTAACCAATCGCGGAACACTTACTTCGCCGGAGTTCATTTCCCGCGCTTCTGAAAATTCGTGCATATCGTTAATGTAGACGTCTTTAGTATAGAAGTCCACGTTAACTTTAACATTTGCCATATAACCAACAATTGTCTTCGAAACAACCATTGCCATTATAAATTATGGATTCTTAGTAGTTGTCTGATGTTAATAACATTGAGCAGTAAGTTGTCGGCGTAAAGCTTGCAGGCTCTCAAGAGTTTGTCATGCTTCTTCATATAATTCTGCAAATCCTTCAATTCAGGCACATTTCTCAGTTTGTCAGAGCAGACTGAAGAACAAATAAGAGAATATTTTCGTATCCGGCGATTTCTATTACGTACGCTTATTAGTTTTTAACTGGAAATAGTGTTTAACGAATATTGCCACCGCCCAAATTTCAATAAGTCGTTAAGATTTGCACCCTTCTGTGCTTTCGAGGAATTTGATTGGATATTAGTTTAACGTATTTTAGCGCTTTCAATGCAATGCTTCCCCAAGCTTTTGATCATGTAAAGATAATACCAACACCGTTTAGAAAAGATCACGACTTATGTTTTCATCACAGAAGCAATACAACTTTGATCCTTGGGAACTTTAGCGGATCAAAGAAACTTTTCTACTGGATGAAATTCGAACCTAGCTAATTTTCTATCAGAAATTTTTTCAGGCTACGCCTATCACGTCGCCAGGCCAACTGCAAAGTGCCACTATTCAGCCGACCCGTCAGGAGCAACTTTTCGTCAGCGAATTCCATATAAATAACTCCGCACCTTCAGACGCAATTTGGGAATTGTGCTCTTTGGATCTGACGTAAGAACCTCGCCCTATCCGAAATCATGATTAACAATAAAAGACCATATCTATCTTACGGCCAGTAAGTGCTTATCGCAGCCGTGGATATGATTTCTTCAAAAGTAGCGTAAAGTCTATATTAATTTGATCATCGTTTTTAAGTCAACTATCAAACAAATTAAATCTACATTTCTTGTACAATTTGAATTTAATTTTTCTTTTCTCACTTTTATGTTCATAACTCACGCAAATGAGCTAACTCAAATGAAATAATTCCAAAGAGGCCCATCAAACTACGTCGCCCACGGACGCCGCGCCTTAAGGTAGAGTCGCCATAATCAATTCCAGAACCAAGTCAACCTGGTTCACCGATCCCTCCAGCAGCATCTGGCGACGTGCTATTACCACCGACTCCATAATCGAATCACCCTCATCACACAGATATCCGTATTTCACATTTTCAAATGGCTGAGCAACTACCTTACCATTATCAATAATCATAAACATCTCCAGGGACCGAAGAACAAATAGTAACAATAAAAAATTTACATCTAGTTCGATACTTTTTATCTTTTACTTTTGCTAATAGAACATGGTATGGAAAATCCTAACAATTTTTGCATTATAATTAGCTTCACAACACATTGTCAGTCAATTAAAAATCGCGCTTAGAGTCCTTATATATATTATAAAAAATTGCAACAATAACCAACAATTTGTAAAGCTGTTATTGCGTTCTACATGTGATTACCTACAACAATATATAAATGTCTGCAATATAAATAATAACAATTATTTCTATCCACTCCCTGTTTGAGAATCATGCAAGGGCATTATTTGTGTCACAAAAATAAATAAAACGGTGGATATATAAAGAGAATAATAAGAAAACCACGCTCCTGCTTTTATTAGAGAAAAATTCGTAGCAACTTTATATACCTGGTGCCAACTTTATACGTACTTAGTTCTACAATAAAATCCTAAACGAAAATCACTAATAAAGAAACATGCATATATTATTGTCTTTTCAATAATATATGCATCCATGTTCCTTCATACTGTATAAAATGATGACTAAGCACCAATAATAGTACAAATGAAATATTCGAAATGAGGAAAACGTTTGAAATTAAATGCTATTATTGAAGAACTTCTTTTTAAAATCAAGGTCACTTATCAACGTAATTTACATTTTTTAGACTTTGATCTAAATCAATCTATACGTTTACAAAGATGATAAAGTAGTTGTGTCTGTTAAATGCGATAAGCTTTTAAGTTCGCAGTAGATTTACAATCTATTTAGCAATCTAGATTAGTACTACAAAACCTAGAGTTAATTTACAGCAGTAACCAATAATTAATTGGACGTTTTCTTTTATTTACAATTTTTGTGGTTAGTTTTTATAATGGTCATTGTTTCTTCTATTGTTTTATTTGAAAGATCATTGTTCATTAGATGGTTTGCGAAGTGATGTATGTAGATGGTTAGTGATGTATATCTGGTTTTCTTAGTGCGTATTGATTTAGTGCGTATTGAGACTGTTATAAACAGCCACAAAAATTTAAATATACAAGAAAACATCAAAATGTACAAATACAAAATAAATCAAGGTATACTAAACGAACAAACTCAATACAAATTCGATAGCCTACTAACACCGCTTAAAATACTACACAAAAACAAACCAATTAAAAATTACAACAGAATCAGAAACTTTAATAATATACGAAACAAAACAACAAAACATTATATATATATATATATATATATATATATATATGCTGGTGATGAACCACATATATTAAGGTGCTGAGCTTTTATTGTTAATGTCCCCTTTTCTATTAAGATCACTGTAGAAACAACTTTGGCCATCTTTAGAATGGTCCGATGCTTCTCAGAAAAAAACCGCAATGCAAGTATTATACGAGGTGAACTCTGATTGTTAAAGTCCCTTGCTTCATTGCTAATATACATTAATGGTTCATCTCAATTTCTTAAAGGTGTTAATTCGTCCAAATGCATAACACACAGCTAATACAATATATTATAGCATATGTATGTATAGCGAATAATTCAAAATATAACATCTTAATATATGCAATCTTACATACAAGCAACGTTTAAATAGAGGATTTTAAAAATTATTTGTATAAGCACTCGTAGCGTAACGGTTGAGTATCGGATTCGTAGTTCGATGCAATGAGACCTTACGCCTATATTTAAAATAAGAAAAGGTGTTGATAACAGCTATAACCTATGCTAGAAACACGTGTCCACCTTATCTCAATTTTTACAACTAATTCTTATAATCTTCTTTTCATCACAATTTTCGAAATAACACCTACTTGCTTAAAAATTCGACTTACCGCGTAAAGGTAAATACTACTTACATTCTTCATTGGAATAAATAATAACTTTATTAAAAAACTTCAAAACTGTAACGTAATATCTGAAAACAATGCTTACATTCTAAAAATAAACAATAATTAACCCCCTAAAATTTATTGCTTACCAAAATTACATAAAGAGAATATACCCTTAACACCAAAAGTTTCATTTATACAAAATCCATTATAGGAACTTCAAAATTCCTAAGCAATGTTCATAGTAATATTACATTTGAAACATATATATAAGACCTTAGACAAATTGATTAAGGGCTTAAGCCACCTGCGAAACAGGATGTTTTGCGATAACAGCCAAAAATATGGAAAAACTGGAAATTAGTTGGGAGGCGTGTTTAAATGAATTTTCTTCTAGACTATTCTCAAGACAAGCCTTTTTCTAAACGTGATTGGCTAGTTCATGCTTACATGTTTAGCGTGAACTAGCCAAATTGTCGTTGAGATATTTTCTTCCAAAATTTATATGCATAGAAAAGAATTATTAATTAAGTAAATGTTCATCGTTGCATTAGTAAACTAGTGAGTGTCATGGCTGCTTTCACTCCTCAAATATAGGCCAAAGTTTTTATTTTCAAGTAATGCAACTTACTGTGAGTTGAGTTACTAATTATACTGTTTCTTTTTTATGAATTAATCAATTCTAAAATAATATGAAATCGATACATGCCGCCTGAATCAATTTTCGATTAATTTTTTATTTCCTTTCTACCGATTATCTGTTTCACTATATTCTTTTAATTAAAGATATTCAAATCAAAATCCGTCTTTCACTTATCTAATGCTAACTAAATTAACTCAATATTCTCTGGTACCTACGCTTGAAAACTTATAAATAATTTTCCAAAATTAAATCGCAACTGTGGCCGCGACAATATGGCCACTTTTCTAATTTCTTCTCAATATTCTAAACTACTGCAAAATATATATATATATATATATATTTTTTTTTTTTTTTTCATTTTTGTTTTAATGTATCTATGTATTTATTTGTCTATTTATTTATTTATTTATTTATTTATTTAATGATTTATTTATTATAAATATATTTTTAATATACAAATTATTATATATATATATTACTAACTGAACTCACTAACTGAATTACTGAACTGAAACATTTCGTCCAATTTGATTTATGTCAAGAAGGTTAATTTCGTGATATAAATTAAAACAAAATAATTAAAATATTGTGCAACATGTAACATAGTTACAATGCTGTTTAATTATTACAATGCTGTTTGCAGGCGTCTAAATACTAACAGCTAAATAATAGTCACATAATTGTAAATTGTTAAACAAATTATACATTCCTATCATAATAAGCATCATAAATGCGGAGTATATCCGTGTCTAATTATCATCTATAATTAAAAAATTTCTCAATTACTTCTTTTGAATTTTAAATTCAATTAGGTAAATAACAATAATGATTTGAATTTTTTATCTTGTTCGAGATATTTTGTAATATGCATATCATTTAATATAAATGATTAAGACATTTAATTTTTATAGTTTGTAATATTTAAGAAATAATTATTTGTGCGTCGCCTCAGCCTAGCTCTGTGTACAAAAACACCAGAGATAGCAGTACTAAGTTTTAACTCCTTCATTTGAAATTTTATAAAAACATTTAATATAAAAACAAATCGTGGAACGATCCGATCAGTCCTAACACTCCAAATGGCTTAATCAATTTTTCATATATTAGAAGTGTTTGTAGAAAGACTGTTTTTCTTTAAAGTGCCTTTCGTAGTATTAAGAAATATTTTTAAATGCAGCCAATAATATAAAAAAATCAATCATCCTCAAAGGTTTTGAGATGGTCAAATCTGTTTTCCTTCAGTAATACCAGTACACCTGTGGTAAACGAATGTTGTTTTAAAACGCCATCAAATTGTTTAACGCTTTGTGCCTCTTAAATGTTAAATTCACCACTACTGCCATGGTAGCGCAATGTTTATAAATGTACTATTTACTAATTTTCCTAAATGAAAAATGCTACACATAGCTGAATATGAAAGGCTTTAGTGATTCAGACTAGCAATGTAAAATGTTGTAAATGAATCAACATGTTCGACGAGTTTCCTAATTATTTAATCTAGGTGCATGTCAATGAAATAGAAATATGAGATTTACATACCGGTTCTCCAAAAACAAAAAACTGGTGCTGAAAATTTCGCGGAAAGGAACAGGGCAGTTGTCCATTACTAAAAGCTTTTGAAAACTTTGCAACTTGTGGCACAAAGTCAGTGAAAAAGGAGTCTAAAAAGTTTAACGTTCAGCCATGCAATTTTTGGACTTTTGTACAGCATAGGCAGGCTAAGAATAGACACATTTTATATCTGTCAAAATGTAAAATGGAACCATGAAGGCTGTCAAAATGCAACCAGATATATAAAATGTTTTCTAAGAATTATAGATATATTGTCCGTCTTTGAAATGAGGGAATTTGTCTTTAAGGTGATATCATACATTGTTGGCGTTACATCACATCCTTGCAGTAATTTATATTTTAGTAATTCCAGATTTATTTGCAAACGCATGTAAAAAACTACAAAAGGCAGAAGTGTACAACTAGGCACCATTACTACCCAACAGTGTCAATAACGTCGGTGTCCCAATCCACAATTTACTGGCATGAAAGAAACATAAGCGGAACAAGGCTACTAACTTAAGAAATCTACACAAATTACACTTAACTCGACAGCTACGAAAACAGCTATATTTTACAAATCATACATTTTGCAGCTTTCGACTCAGTTTCAAAATATGGAATTCTAGATTGGGGTCATACAGGCACACAAAATAAAGACAACATAGAAAAATTATTTTCTATTAGCCTATGATGTGCTTATGTTACTGTTAATCCAGAAGTTAATAAAATTAAAGTGTTTAATAAAGGAATTTCCAAATGGCGGTATGAAATATGAGGAGTATTGTCTATAATGAAGCAAATCTTTTTGTAGAACTGTTCATATTACAATTACTGATAGTTCATGGTCCTTTAGAGGTCTTTTAAACTCAGTGCTTCGGTAGACAGTCAAGAAAATAAGAAGATAGGAAGAAGTGATGCCCTCGATTCTAGTTGTATTATACAAGTAGAGCAAACCAAGGGCGTCTATCGGTTTAGTCGAAAAAGGCTACAATCTGGTAGTGAAGAATGAATAATTCAGTAGAAAAACAGAGTAAGAAACTAGCTTACTCTTGAATATTTTAAATCAAATTTAAACATTAAGTCAAGTCAAACTTCAACGAAGTTGGTATGACTAATTGCTGTAGATATAATAATACAGAATTTATTTAGAATTTACAACTCTATTTGGATTTAAACTTCACGAATAACTAAGGTTAAGTACGTTTGATTTGATTTTATTTGATTTGATTATGATTTGGACAACAAAACGACAAATTAATAAACGCAGGGAAATATACAACAGCATTCATGAAAGAAGTACATGACTGCCGCAACGAAATAGTATATTACATCGACGGAATAGAGACGAATCTAGAAGATTACAAAGGACAAAGTATGAAACTGAAGAATAAAGTGGAGTAATTCTTCGAGGAATTCTTCTAGAGGAATTCTTCGAAAAAGCCGAAGATATAGAACAGATCTTATCAGGTGAGCTTGGAGTAACACGCATAACTATGCAAAAGCATAAAATAGAAGAACTATATAAGGAATATTGGGCGACCGAAAGAGAAGCGAGGAAAAAAGCAGACACTGAAGATAACTTGCAAATCAAAGTAAATTCTTCAAAGAAAATTGGTAATACAAGCAAATAGCGCTAGATTACCAAAAATAAACATACCGATATTTGATGGAAAGTATGAAAGTTGGACTACGTTCCACGACATTTTCGGAAGAACGATTCACGAAAATCTCAGTTTAAATATGGCAGGAAAAATGAAATATTTGAAAAGTTATTTAGGAGAGGGGCCAAGAAAATTGATATAACGCATGCAAATTTCCGAGTACAATTATGAAACATGCTGGCAAGTATTGAAAAAGCGATATGAAAACAATACATTAATGCTAGCGGTTTATTCAGATAAAATTTTGGATAGTCCACAAATATATTAAGAAAATGCTAAACAATTGAAGAAATTACACGATACTACTGTGGAATGTTTAGGAGCAATCCAGAATTTTGGAATAGACACAACAGGCTGGGGACCGTTATTAAACAGGATCATACTGAAGCAATGGGATTCTACAACAAACAAGCTAAATGAGCAAAGTTGGCAAAACTCTCATGAGATACCAATTTTTAAAGAAATAATGGAATTTTTGTAAAAAATATTCCAGGCATTGGAAACAGTCACAACAAAGTAAACAAAGGACAACTGGAAGTGCAGGTACTGTTATGGAAATAACCATCAAATGACAGATTGTAGGCAATTTGAAGCACTGTAAGTAGAAGAAAGGATAAATAAGATAAAGGAACAGCATTATGTTGGAGATGTCTAAAGCATTCAGAGAAGGAAAAGTGTCGAAACCGCACTCAATATAATAGATGCGGGAGAGCACACAACATGAAATACAATGGTGCAGGAAAATTCCCAGGAAAAACCTGAGATAGAAATAACATTACTTCGACATTAATTAAAGTAACGGGATTTGATGGAACTAGTCATATGATGAGAGCATTGATTGCTATATAGTCAAGGCTATATTGTACAAGGCTCGCAAACATAATTTATCACAGAGGAAGGAACTCATATATTAACAATTCCGCGCCAGAGGGCACACGTCGATGTAAAAGGAATAACAGGCAGCAACACAATCAAAACTAAAGGAAAAATAAATACAATAGTTCAACCAAGATTTTCAAGACAATATAAATTACCGGTAGAGTTAATTTATATTGCGAAAGATCACCGAATATATGCCGTACAAGGAAATAGAAAATGCAAATATAGAATATAGCAAATAATGAAGCAAATATAGGAATAACGACTATATAGCAGACCCAATTTTCCGTAGGCCCGGACCAATCCATATATTGTTAGGGGCGAGCGAATTGGGAAAATTTTTAATAGAGGGAGTATTATAGTAAAAGTAGTTTTCGTACCATCTAACTTCGTAACAGCTATCTTCTCCACGGGCTTGATAAACTTGCTCACATATTTTTATACATAAAATTTGGTAAAGCTAGTTTTACTTAAATAATCTTAATATTCACATGAATACTAAGTGCAATTAATTTATCCATTTACAATCAATTATCATTATCTATAAGCGGCTATAGACTTGGGTAAAGTCATACAACTATACAATTAAGCGCCAAGCTCCCCAAATTTGTTCAATAGATAAGCCGGTATAAGAAAACTTCCTAGCTAAACATTCGATATTTCTTGTCCGTTAAGAAATTTCTGGACCATGTAAGAAAGTTTTTATGAAATTCTACAAAAACAATACCTCTTATTAACTCCATCAAACTCTTGAAGAAAAATCTGTATGCATCTAATCTACTTGAAACGTGATGTATGTATATGTGGTATAGATACATGTGGCGTGACAAACTGGTATAGATCAGCGTGTCAAACCTACACAGGTTCCCTGCTACGCAAATTAACCGCGTGACAAACTTACATATTGCTATTTCCGAAGTGCCAAGGAGATCGCTTTAAGCGTCAGAGAAGTTTTCTCTGTAAGAAACCTCAAGATAAATGTCTTAAGTGTACAACCAAGCACACTGTAGTTTAATCTTAATATCTTGTGAACAGAAAATTGTTAAAATGTAAACTTTTGGATGGCAAATCAAAATTGTTGACGTAGAACTGAAATTATATATTATATAACCCAAACGCAAAATAACATACATTAAATAAAAAAAGTTCTGATTTCTAATAGTATGTAATGCATTAAAATGATTAAAATAATTTTGTGGAAAAATGCTTTAGAAATTTAGTAAGCATATATTACAATCAAATAAAATTTTAGTTTATTTTCAAATAACTCAGCTTCATATATTAACAGGTATTTCTTGCTAATAACGTTTTACCATATACCGTGTGAAACTACATGAACTGGATCAACGTGAATCGGTGTATGCACTGGAACGAGAGCCACATCATGTCTATGTGCATCTACCCGATTTTGATAACTGGTCGCAAGTGGTACATGATGAACAGGAGCATGGACTTGAATAGGTATAGCTGTATGAACTGATCCTAATACTGACGTACTATGATGATGATCGAATCGTGAAATATGACTTGTTGCCAATGGTAGATGAGCTACATGAGCTGTTGGAAGAAATCCAGGAGTAGGTGCCGCTAGACAAGCGACTAATATCGAAAATAAGATTACAACAAATCGGAACATGTTTAATATGATTTTAAAAATTATAATTATTGCTTATGTTGTCTGTAAAAACAATTAATTGATACTAATTTAAGTAAAGAATTATTGTGGGTTTTTATACAATTTAATTCATACATTCTGCGGTTTATATCTTCAAAAATTATATTGTTAAATATTCTTTACGCAATTACCCAATTGTTGTAAGTAATCCTGTATATATTAAATTGTACATTTACTTTCGACCTTTATATCACATTACTAAATTAGTAATATGCGTTTATGTATTACTTTCTGGAATATTATACTTATGAAAAATCAAAATACAAAGACTATGATTCAATCCAGCTATTAATTAAAATAGCAAGTAAAAAAAATTGCAAATTAAAGATAATTTGATTTCTGATATAATTTTGTTCTTGTGATTAAGTTTTAGCTTCTCGTCTGCTTCTCCAGGACGTCCGTAGAATTAAATCTGGAAGGATGAATGTTTAACGAAGGTAATTAATATAGGTTGATCCAAACAGTTAACATGACGAAGATACGAAAATGGTGTGACATAAATTGTTGAATATACGATCTAATTTTTGACAGAAGACAATAAATTTGTGATATATCTAGAATCTTCTCGCAGTCACCTAAGTAATAGCGAACTAATCGTCAGTGATGCTCTTCACGAGTTAACTTGTAGAGCCATCCCTTTCAGAGTTTAGGGAGCAATGGCACATCGCTTGGAGTTGTAGGTGGTATCGGTGAGCCGAGGATGATGTGGAATCTTCTTGCTGCTTCGATGGAGTGGATGCAACGGGTCTCAGCATACGTGGTGTGCGTGGACACTGCTACTTGATAGCCTCTCGGATCTATTGTCTTTGTCACCTCTGTTGATCTGACGAGCCAGCAGTTTGGCGTCCCTCTTCTTCTGACGTTGCCCTCCTCATTTTCGCTGCAAAGGATATTAGTTAGTTATAGAAGAAGAAATAATTAAACTTAGATAAAAGTTAATCAATCTTCGCTGAACGATCAAAAAAATTTATAAGAAGATTAGTTCTAGTTGAGAGAATTAAATGGCTCAGATGAAAGTTCAGAAAGTTTTGTGATAAACAAATAGTTAAATTTAAAGTGAACGACATTGGATATATTTAGGCTGTAGCTTAGACATGCCATAAAAGGGAACATACAATACATTTATATATGAAATTATTTTTTTTGTAATTACGTTAACAATTTTTTGAGTTTAACCAAGTTAGTATAATCTCGGGTGGTTTTAAAATTTGAGGCCGAATTTTATCGGGGTGTTGGCGAGTGTAACGTGGGAAATTGTCCACGTTCCTATTTAGTTGATATTAGAAAAAGTGAGCAGTACATACTCATAGAGCAGTAGAGTCCCATTCTTCTCTGCATGTGTCCTATGCACTCTTATCAAATAATACAAATATATCTTCACCGTAAATACTATGTGACTCACAAAAACAGATTTGAGTCCCTCGCGTAAATGCCGTATTATACATGTGCCTAAAGGTCGAGCGGAGCATATTTTGAACGCCTGTCAGTAACATTAAATTTTCAGAAAATATTCTCCAAATGTTGTACTTAGAGAAAAATTCTGGACCTTAAAATCGATTTGTTTCAAATTTCTGACAAAGAAATATTACATAAATATAATCTTTTATTGACTATATTAAGTTAAAAGTTAAAACATTACCATTCCTAACCCTAGAATTTTTAATGAAACTCAAATATGAAATAACATTTTTATTATAAACAACATGATTATTGTTTATAACCTTTTAATTTCAGTTATATTAATCAAATAAATAAAAAATATTTTATTAATCAATTATAGTTGTTAATGAAACGTCTTTGCAATTTATCATTAATGATCTTTAAAGAATTCTTTCCGACTCTTGTTTAGTGTAAATGAATAGCTAACTTATTACACACTATTTATGTTAAATTTATAACATGGTATGTACATTAACAAATTATTTCAAACCATTAGGTGTATTAATGATTTGATCATATTTAATAGCTTCATAAATTTTATTAATGTATCAATTTCGTAAACAGCGGTTTACTTGGAGGAATCTCTTGGGAGTTTTCAAATATCAATTACATGAAACGATTTCTGATTTCGTTTTCAAATCCTATTTTCAGTACGCTTGCTATTAAATAAATTGATGCAGAGTAATTAAGAATTAAATTATTTCTTAGTATTAATATATTTCATATTTATAGCAGGTATTAACTGTACTTGAAGTATCGTAAATGGGGTGAAATTGGTCCCTAAGTCAAATTTCAATATTTTTGGATTTGGCGTTCGAATTATTTGAAAGTAGCAAGTTGGCAACCTTGTTTCATTTAGTTCAATGAACAAAGAGAACCGTGCTTATGTACTGTGTGGTAAAATATTCAATTTTTCTTCGAAAAAAAAATTTTAAGGTGATCCTACATTTTGATCTTTTTTGGTATATGAAAATAATGTCAAGAAGCCTATGCAAACATTTTATTTTGTAACCA
>WYDF02043207.1:0-12378 GCA_009867245.2 Adranes taylori | reverse complement strand
ATCCTAGAGTGGAGACCACGAATGGATGCACAACGTAGCAGGGGACGCCCACCAACAAGATGGTCCGACGACATCAAAAGGATTGAAACAAATTCGATGAACGCAGCTCAAGATCGTCGGAAATGGAAAACTTTACGGGAGGCCTATGTCCAGCAGTGGATGCAGTTGGCTGTGTGATGATGATGATGAATTGTTATTAAAGTGGATGGAGAAGGAGGAGATGTGAATGGAAAATTGATGTGTGGAAGGTGACTTGGAGGGTGAATTTATTTTTAGCGGGCATGGAGAGGGATCAGTAATTGATTATATTATTATGAAAGATAAACCAAAGGAAGCAATGGAATATTTGAAGGTAGAGGAGAAGATAGAGTCGCCATTTACTGCGAGTTTATCTCCATACTCCTTCCATTCTGACATTTTCCTTTAGAGGCAGTATGGAGGGTAAATTATTATACAATAGGCAGAAAGGGAGTAAGATAAGGGTATGGGATTGTGAAAGAAAATTCAATTAAAGGAAATAAAGTAGAGAAAATAAGATTAACAAAGAGGATTCAAGAAATAGGGTGACAAGTAGTGGAAAGCATGAAAAATATGATAGAAATACTGCGGGGTAAATTAAGGAGGACGTGCACAGAAAAAAGGTAGAAAATGGTGTACATGATAGAAAATGCGAGGAGAAAGAAAGGAATGTTAAAGAAGCATTGAGGAATGTTGGATATAATAAATCATAATATTATTTAAGTTATTTAAAACTTTTGTTCCTCTTAAGTGTTTTAGTTACTCTTTTATTTATTTATTTCTTTTCTTTTAAATAATTCCATCTTGATAAGGACGACTATCATTTGTCACGCAGCAGTTTATCCCAGAGTAAAATTCGACTGCGCTTACAAGTCGGTGACTATCACTGTGACTTCCTAATATCAATCAATTAAAAAATCTTTATTTAACATCAATAACAATATTCTTTCTTATCTTAACTAATTTTTCAAAAATAAGCAAATAAAAGAGACCAAAATAATAATATAATAAAGCACAACAATAAAATACAAACTATACATTAGAAAACAAAATAAAGAAAAAAGAAACAATTACAAAACCTACTTTTCCTCCCCCAAGAAGGAAAAGAAATTGCTCCATTATTTTATTTCTTTCCCTTAATTCCCTTCCCTCTTCTTTCTCTCCTCTACAATTCTTTCCATTATGCCTAGACCTTTTATTCCTCTTCCCAAACATACTCTTACATTGCACACCAAAAACTTCAATTGCATCCATCCAATGTTTCCTCCTCTCTTCCACATATCCTACATATCCTCTCAGTCTCATCCATTCAATAGATGTTTCCCCTTTCCTAACTCCCAATACGTGTTCGCGCTTTACTCTGGTATTCCTTCCCCATTCATTACACTAAAAGGCTTCCTATTATATCTCCCATTCCTCAATCTTCTCCATCTTTCTTACCTCTCAATAAAATTCATCCTTATCTCAACTGCATTGACAGCTTCGTCCACATCCCATATTTTCTCGAACCATTTTCCATAAACCATTTTATTCTTTCATACCGTTTCTTCCTCTCTTTTGCCCAAGCCATTCATTCATTCATCCTCCAGACTTCCTAATATGTTTCAAGTTATCTTAAGCATGGACCTCTGACTAACATGCAACATGAAATTTTATTCTATCAAAGTGACACACTGTCACACATGTGCGTGACAGTTACTCATTACTCATCACCGAGTAGGTTAAGTAACACAAAAGTCACTCTGTTGACACGTCGGCATACCTGTTGCTTTATCATCTCTATTTAGTGCACTAACTCTTAATGATAAATGTTGACAAATGTTGCGTAACAAAAGTCACTGGGAAGGAATGAACTTTTCATTTCATAGTGTTAGTTTTGAAAAATCCTGTACGTAGAAAATATGATCATGTATTGTGTAATGATCAAAACTAATTAGTAAGTATATCGCAATATTCCAAAAATGTACTAAATTTTATTTGTTTTTAAATTATTAATGACTCTGAAACTTTTGAAATCCATTTCTCACTAAAGTATTTTTTTAAATTTCTATAATGCAAAAAATGTCAATAAACTGCTAGAGTTAATTTAAAAGTTTATTTTTGCTCAGAAATAACAACTATTTTGCAAGTCAATTACGTAAGTCGGTTAAAAATAATATTATGGACTAACTGTTAATTCTATATTGTATTCCTTTACAATGCAAAAAATTTAGTGATATACGGGCCGTCCCAAAAAATCCCGCACCATAGGGTCTTACTAATATTGCTAGGTTTTCTAGTTGTAGGACTGAAAAACGTTGACCAATGAGGAACGGGTAGAGATTATTCTCATTCGGTGGAAGAGAAGAATTCTTCCAAAGGCATGTTCCAGTTGAATTTACTGTGAGGCATCCTGAACACTCAGACTGCTAGCAAAGTTCAAGGCTATATGCAGATAGTGTGGCCGATGGTAAAAGATCTGGACATCCGGACACTTCAGAAGAGTAGTTTGAGGAAGTAGGTGTTCCTCAAACCACACTGTGGAATATCTTTCGAAAATACAAGTTTCATCCGTACAGGTTAGAAAGGATACACCACATGTCTGAAGACGAACCAGATCGTCGTTTGGAAATGTGTCGTTTTCGGACGAAGCCAATTTTTATATAAATGGTGAGGCGAACTGACATAACTTTCGATATTGGTCCGACAGTAACCCTCATTGGTATATCGGCAGTAAGGAGGAATAAGGACGAGCAAGGAGCTGATCGCCTCATGGTTTAGTGTGGTCTGTGGAAAGATCGAATCATACACCTCTACTTCTTTGAGGGAACAGTTAACATGAACTTTACTTGGCAATGTTAGGAGATGAATTACTAACTGATTTGGATTTGCTGGGTTCTGGAAATCCATAATGTTTCATACAGGATGGTGTACCCCCACACTAATTGGCTAGATGAAATGAAAACTATTCCCAGTGAAAAAGTTGTAGGATACGATGGATAGTGCTTTGTACGGTTATGTAAAATGTCTATACAGTCAAGATCAGGAACAAAAACCACCTACGGGAGCGCACCACTTCTGTGTGCCGTTCAGTAATGCCTGACGTGGTAACCAACATTATGTGGAACACGGGAGACCGTTCTAATTAAACGGAAACAATATATAGTAAATCCCTATATACATTGCTTTGCACATGTTAATGCACATGGATCTTTTGGAATCATAGCATTCCAAAAGCTCTGTACAATTTAATACAAATAATGCACCCCCTTATTATGAAAAGCTAGAAAAGGATAACTTTTGGATTAGAAACTATTGAAGCTTCATCACAGATAACAAGTGTTCCATAAATAAGAAATTGGGAATTCCATGTGGACCATATAAAAGAAAGAATAAATAAGCTAATTACCAAAAAGAATAAACAAGTCTTCGCAAAAGAAAAATAAACAGGACATTTGTGAAACAGAAATAAAGATCTGGCACAGGGTGCCGAGGAGACATTAAAGTTGCTAATGAGCACTCACCTTTCGTGCATGTCGCAAGCAAATTTAATGACGGAGAGCCTGATGAAGAACCTTGCAGCCGAATTTTCCTTACGAGTGAGTTGAGTACACGCTGAAAACGTACACATTATAGATTCATCCCTACGCTTGGTTATATTCCTTCTAATTGGAGAACAATGAAGATAGTTTTCAGAGACCGGTCTATCTCTATCAGTTTGATTTCCAAAAGACTGAATGTACCCGTCTAGAGCCAAAGATCACCAGTGCTAGAGTAGTTACGCAATGGTTTCAATGAGACAATCTTATCAATACTGCTCTGGTCAACTATATACCATCTTGATCAAAAAGTTTCAGGAACGACCACCGTGTGGTGCTCGTAAGTCACTGCCACTCAGCATTCATCAAACGCATCATTACTGGGGACGAGATGTGGATTTATGAGTATGGCATGCACTCCAAGCATCTCCAAGCATCAAACGAGTGAATGGCGTACACAGAATGAAGCAGAACCGAAAAAACCACGTCGTTTTCAGTCGAAAAGGCGATGCTCACAGCTTTCATGCATTATACCAGATGGTCAGGAAGTTGACAAGGAATACTATTTGTGTATGTGAGTGTTTCTATTCATTTTCCGCGTTGTATCCCGCGAGTTAAGCATTTTATTTTGCTGACGTTTCGGCAAAGTCTCATCTGGCGGCATTATCTCGATAATGCCAGATGAGATTTTGGCGAAACATCGGCAAAATAAAATGCATAACGCGCGGGGTACATCCCAAAAAATGAATAGCAATACATCTGATTATACCCGCGGAAATCTAAAACACACACACACACATATATATATATATATATATATATATATATATATATTCCAATATATATATTCTGCTGAGTGCAAATCAGCACAATGTGTATCCTTGATGTTGGCGAGATTAACAAGCAAATAAGCGCGTGCTAGCGACGAAGGGCGCTATAAATACAAATAAAATGCTTGCAACGTTTAACAGTAGATGGATAAAATCGCTAGGGAATTGTGAGGTGCGGAATATAGTCGTATGGAGGAAACGTGAGATAGCTCCATGAAAAGCTCGTCTCAGTTTATGGGTTTTGCTAGATGGTATGTGGTGGTGGTGGTGGTGGTGGTGGTGCGCGCTTTTTAATAATACTGAAAGAATCTTCGGGATTCGAGGGTAAATGATATGCCAAAAATAATACAGATTATCATTTGTTCAAATTTAAAGCTTTTTACGTAAAATATTATTATCATTTCGAGGGGATTTAAGACACCATTTTTTCTTTCTATTTAAGTGAGGGTATAATTTGATATAACATCATTTACATAATTACGTCAACATCATATAAACTGATATTTATCTATTAGCCCATTTCATTACTCCTTGGTATTTAAAAGACGATGTTTAAAACTATATTTTCCTTTTTAATATAAATAATTAAATTTATTTGTCTAATTATTGAGTTGGTAACCAAATAGCGTAAACAAAATTTGATATTAACATCTACATCGTGTATTATACCAAGATAACTAAATGCATATACTTCAGGAAAAAAATCTATGCGAGAGTGTCCAGGGGCTGTCCACAGGGCGGGGTGGTATCACCGCTACTGTGGTGCTTTATACTGAACGAGTTGTGGGGGGGGGCATATGTAACGGTATGAATTGATTGTTGTAGAGATTGTAAAAAAAGTCTGTAATGAGTGTTTGTAAGGATCTGATTATTAGTTTGTCCGCTAGTCAAATTGGCGCCATTAACTCAATTAATAAAAGAATCGCTGAAAATAATCGCGTTTGAGATGAGTAATCTTCCAATGTAAGTAAAATATTTTGTATTTATTTTGCAACTGAAAAGTATTTACTCCGTTTGGACGTGGATGGCATTATCATCATAACCCAAGGCAAATTCAATTTAATTGTTAAACACCTTATGCAAGGAGCACTTAACGTGATTGAAGCCCTCAGAAGACTTCAGTTCTACCGTTTACCAGAATAAGGAATCTGAACGGCTTATCAGTCTAAAACTTCACGGAAACCAAATACTGCTGCGTTTAACAACGCCAGAAACTTGTGTGTACTGATGAATGAACGCATCAATGCACTGTGTAAACTCGCTATGACTGAATATGACAGTTACATTGGTTAGGGCATCAGGGCACAGAGGCATTGTAGACACCGAAATCGCACAAATACATTAGTAAGGAAGGCATCTAGCACACTATTCATTAGTCGTGAGCCGGGAATATCTGTTAGTTCCATAAGAGATGCAATAGGAAACTAAACAATTCAAAAACACATAGACTGTTGGGCGAAATCAGCAGGAAATCAACACAGTAAGAGCTTTCTAGAACGAAACCTCAAATTTGCTGACACGCATCTGCTGAAAGAGGAGAGATCTATTTCGAGCAACGAAAGTTGAATCTGAATTACTCTCACCACAAAAATGCTCTCACGAGGAAACATTGAAGCTGGTACGAGACTTTTCATGTTGTTCATAACTTTTATGCTATACAATTAAAAATATTTTAAGTATTATCCTTTTCGTATTACATATGAAATAGTTTTCTATTATTCTAGCCTTTAATCTTATTACTTTGACGTTATCAAGTAATATTTGAAATATTGCGAGTATCTCTAGTCAAAATAATGTAGTAGAATTTAGTAAAATTTAGTTTTAAACGTAATTGAATCTCTCTACATTGGATTATATGCTTTCAACTTCACTTTCTTTTAGTTGAAGTACTTTGATTTACTCTCAAGTTTTCGGAGTAATTCGGGACTTTAATTTGCTTTACTCTCAAGTTTTCGTAGTAATTCGGGACTTTAACTTCCGTGGGCTCGGAAGTTCCCGCGAGGGGGGGGGGCATATGTAATGGTATGAATTGATTGTTGTTTCAAATTCTTGGGAATATCTGTTTTTTACAATCTATAGAGATTGTAAAAAAAAGTCTGTAATGAGTGTTTGTACGGATCTGATTATTAGATTTTATTAGTTTGTCAGCTAATTAGATTTTAGATTTTATTATTAGATTTTAGATTAACTAATTAGATTTTATTAGTTTTATTGACTTCGCGCCATTAACTCAATTAATAAAAGAATCGCTGAAAATAATCACGTTTGAGATGAGTAATGTTCCAATGTAATGTTCCAATGTTGACTAAAGAGGCTGAATAAGTTCAGTATATTAATTCGTCTTTTCTTAATAATTTATTTCAATGTAATTAATTATCGCTAATTAGCTTTGATTTAAATATTATTAAATTGCTTTCACGTTTACGTATTAATTGGAAATAAAATCTTCCATTGGAAAATAAATCTGTACTCAAGTGTGATAGATAATAACCGCACAATATTTTATTACCTGGTTAGCGAACCTATTTTGATTTAATTATACTTTTATTATTAATAACATATTTTATGTTATTAGCAAGTTTTTATATTTATTTCCGAATTCGCTTGTTTGATAATAGAGATTTAACACTTAATTGTGTTATCGACATATGAATTAATAAACTGTTGTTTTATTTACTAACTATTTAGTTACGCCCAGTCCTCGTCCTACCTGTTCTTTGAATCCCGAAATGAGTTAAGTTGGTTTTTCTAAGGACTATTATTCTGTAGAAGCTAGCTTAGTTCCATGTTACAATTTTATCCGTGACCATATATTGGACTGCTGTGACTAAATGATCAGAGAATGTACAATAGGCTGTTTGGCTGCAATCCTATGGACCGGTATCTGCACAACATACTGCACATTGCAATTTATAATGAACTATTTTTTCAATGCATTGGTTTTATATTTTGTACTGAATGTTAATTTACGTAGTTTATTTATGGCCTAGAAAACTACTTTGCATTTTTCGGACTGTAGAATGTATTCTTTTTTTACGTTTTCCATGATTGACGTATATTTTAAATTTGTGTGTTTTCTATGGATGAGTGGAAATTCTGCGAATTTGTTTCTCGTATCCTATCGTGTCTCTTATTGATGGAGCAGTAAACTTTTTGAATGGTACGTACGGAATTATGGAATGTAGAGAAATGCAAGCAATATGGACACACTGTGGCTAATTCAGGACATCAATAAGGACGAAAATAATAATAATTCGTAAAACCGGCACGAATACGATGTAAGACGGTGATATGTTTATTACCAACATTAGGTAACTTACTTCACTCGCCACGTCGTACGCATAAATACGCAAGAAGCAAATAAAAACAGAAAAAGACGGAAAAATGTTCAATAGAGTCGCATTTATTTACAGCGTGTGTGCATGATTCTACATGTACTTGCTTACATGATATAGAAAAGTTTTAACCACTAATTTTGTAGTCGAATATTGACCAATTTTGCGAAGCGATGCTAACTTCGAATACTTCTTCGAATACCAATTTTGTGAATTCTACTGCCTCCTTTTTTTAAAAACTCATGATTAGCGCATAGAAATCTGGCCCTGAAATGAAAATCGAATCTTGATCTAAATTTGATGGTAAACAATAAGGGTCACAATATGTGACCCTTCTTAGTTCATTCCAAGTACACTTTCACTCATCGATCGCGTGATCTATTATTGCATGTTTTGTATTTGCATAGTTCAAATATATTGCGACATTATGAGCTTAAAGAAATATTAGTCAACTACTCCATTCAGTTTTATAAATATACTGCACTTGCAATTTGCTTCATCAAACTACACTAAATTTTTCTATAAGAGCGACATTATTGACTTTATTTAAATTGGAAACACGTCAACTAACGAGTAGTTGACGTTTGAGTAATGCAATCATTATGTAAACATGTATAGCTGCCATCAGTTATTGATTCTCGTCGCAACTAATTACTAGATCAACTGAGCTTTGTAGATGAGAAATAGAAATGATCTGAATAGACACATTGAAAAAATTAAACAATTATTTTACAAAATCCAAATACTCCTGCGGAGCGTAAAAAGAGTTCGAGGCTAGGAAATCTTTCAAGGAAGAAATGAAATGTTTTTCATTTGCTTGTATTTTAATATGTACATGCAAGCAAATAGAGATGTAATTATCAGCAGACATAGGTGATTTTTTGTAGAACCCAAAATTATTTGCTTTATTTTAATTATTGTATTGCCACTATCCGTTATTTTATGATTTGCAATAGCCAGTTGATTGTTTTAAATATCATTTTCATTGTCGCTCTCCATTAGTTTCTGATTTCTAGTTGCATATTGCATAGTTGCATAGTTTTGCGAAGCGATGCTAACACTTCTTCGAATACCCATTTTGTGAGTTCTACTGCTTCCTTCTTTTTCGATTTTATGATTAGGGCGTAGAGACGTGGCTCCAAATGAAAACCGTATTTGGATGTAAATTTGATGGCAAACAAAAAGGGTCACAATTTGTGATCTTTCTTAATTCGTTTTAAGTACAACATCACGTCATCTATTATTGCTTGTTTTGTATTTGCACAGTTCAAATATGTAGCGACATCAATCGGGGTACTCCATTCGGTTTTATAAATATACTTCACTGCACAGCTGCTACATCACACACTATACTAAATGTTTTCTGTACGAGCGACATTATTGACTTTATTTAAATTGGAAACACGTCAACTAATTAGTAGTTGACGCTAGAGTAATACAATCATTATGTAAACATGTATAGCTGCCATCACTTATTGATTGTCACGCAACTAATTACTAGATCAACTGAGCTTTGTAGATGCGAAATAGAAATGGTCTGGATTTGTTACTTGCTTTATCTTGAGCTGCAATTTGGTTAATCTCACAATTTTGATGATCCGACCAGCTTTGTATTTTCCAATTCATTTATTTTATTTCTTACTTGTCCTATTTCTAGCTTTATTTCTTCTATTTCTACCATTACAATTGTTGCCATTTGTGACCTAACCTTAAAGTCAATCTTCACAGGCCCTTATTATATTATTTGTCCAGCACTTTTACTACAATACCATCCATTAAATTCTCCTTCATTTGCATTATTAACGTTTTCTTACATTTTACAGTCCTCCAACTTGTCGCTCGGCATTTTTATTCCCATATACTATCCCACTATCGCATATACTAATTGAATGCTTTATTTGATCGGTTCTTAAACTAAGGTACGCGGACCCCTGTAGGCCATAAATTAAGTCTCATGAACGAAAAATAATGCTTAGTGTTGGAATGGGATCCGCATTTTTTTGTTGTTGAAACTACTGCGACAGACTCCCGCTCGCGGCGCCGCTATCTGAGACACTTGCAACTATCACAGATGGCTCAAACAATATATTTATTATAACGGAATATAAAAACCTTGGAAAATATGTCAGGTCAGTTTAACGTGAGAGCGCACGTTGGAACCGCTCTTGTTTTTCCATCGGTCCTCAGTGTACTGCTGTGGCACGGATAGCTACGACGTCGTGAGTAGTCCAGATGATCGTGTTCATGTAGGTAGCTGAAAGAGATTCTAACTGCTAATTAATAAAATAGCATTTAAAGGTTTTACAAAATAACGTCTATTGGCCTTCTAGACAATAAAAACAAAGAAAGAAATATAAATGCACATTTAAATTTCAATGAATAAATGTTAAACTAAATTAATGACGCAAAAATGGCGGTTAAGTAAACAATAGCGATTTTATCAAAAACAAATCAATATAGATTAGCGGTGCATGTAAAAAAGTACTAGTGTAATAATAATTTCAAAACAAAATAAAAGCGGCGCATGTAAAGCAATACAAATATGCGGTGATAAAATAATAAAACACCAAAAATGCGGAAGGTAGGAATCCCAGAAGTTCACTAGCTATCGTATCAACACGGTTATGCGTAGGTGCCAAGAGGCGCCACAAGCGAAACCGAGCGGTTACACATACAACAAAAAAGAATTCTTAGAATAATCAGTAATGTAAAATATGATGTGCATTGTAAGACGTTGTTCATTATGCATGAAATACTTACTATTTACACATTGTATATACATATAACATAAGTGTTTTTGTGCACCAGTCGAAACACTTGTATTATAAAACGAACAGAGAATACAACAAATGCTACAACATACGTAATATATACGAACTAGCTGTACCGGCGCGCGCGTCAACGCTAAAGGTCCACAGTATGTAGGCATTAAAATATACAACCACCAAACTCGAGTGAGACACTAATGGTTTTTGTGTTAGCTGTCGGCTTCTTATGAATGTACTCTAGAAATCTATTTTAAGTTTAGACAATTACTAGAATTGTCAAAAATATTATATATGTTAAATATTTTGCTACATGTATTAACTACTTAAAGACGAAACTCATATTTACCAATGTAAATCAAAGAGTTAATAAAGTATTTATTTATTCTAAGTAGCATGCTTTGTTACACTACATAAATTTAAGAATCTCTGTTTTATTTAATTCGCTCTATTGTTAGATCGTAATGCATTTATTACATCAAAACTAAATTTGAGTGTAGTTAAAATGAAATGAGAAGCGAATATTTCAATCAATATTATTTATATTTAAAAAATAATCTAAAATTCCTTATTTAATTAATATATATGGTGAATGCTTAGGGTAATATTTAAATTCTGGACCGAAGCTTTCACCATTAATTTAATTCAATTCAATGATAGAAATGAGTTTTCCAACAATCAAAAATACCTTTAATTATTAATATAGGTATATAGTTTTTTTTATACTTAACCCTTTCGTGCGCAAACGGACACCTGCGTCTCAAGACATGTTTATTGCATTCTACTGGGATTATTTCAACCAAGAAATACTTAGAAACTAAATGTTTTATTAAAAAATTTACGTTGCTTATTTTGCTCTAATTTATTGTGACCGGTTTCACTTATATATTAAGCATCATCAGGCTAAAAATTTTACTTAAAAGTATTGCAAATGAAAAATTAGGATCCAATTGTCTAATATGTTCCGACATTTGGATAATCTGAATGCAAGCTGTGGCAAAGTGTAGGCAAATATGGGGACCAGGGGATTCCTGAGTAGACTAGTTTATTAATTATACATAGTAAAGAGTAATAAACATAATTAATTACTTTAATGTTATTTCTTGTAGTTTTGATTGAAACTATAATCACACCGTATCTAATATTACACGGACATTTGGTGTAAAGATATCGTAGGGACCTTTTGCGTTATATCAATTTCAAGGGATCCTTTCTATAAGCTAAAATATATACGATCTAGGATAAAAGACTATTGCACGCTGAATCCTTAGTGGCTATAATCATAAAATAAAAATCACTGGACTATATACCATTATGGTTTCCCTTTAACTATATAGCTGATGTATGATTAAACCTTCCATTCACTCAGTTTTACTAACAATATCTAAAATATATTATATAGATCAGTATTTCTCATCCAATAAATGCACAACGCGGAGCAGTAAGATATCTAATTTTCTAACGTATCACTACTAATTTTGATGTCACCAGTGCAGAGCCGCGCCAAGCGGGGATTCAAGGGGTGCACGGCACCCGGAAGGCACTAATTGACTGAAAAAGTGATTGTCCTTAAATTTGGCCTTTTAACAATCCATTAAAAGGATTCGCTTAATGGTGCATCACTCCAACTTTATTTACAGTGAAAGGCAGAGTTTATAGCAGGTTATGCTTTTGACCATTATGCTGCTTTCCTCATTCTGATCGTTGTAACATAAAATGCTCATGGCTTGAGTTAAATCATGGTTGGGTTAGAAATTCGCTCATCTTATTATTATAATAAAGTGCTCAAACACAAAAAATAGATATACGCAATAACAGAGTTAAAATAATTTGGTTTATTGTTCTTTAATATTTATAACTATATATATATATATAATATGTAAAACGTCGTAAGCACAATTATATATCACTT